>LOEQ01003626.1:285780-312745 GCA_001685075.1 Bramus lutescens | reverse complement strand
ATAGATAGATAGATAGATAGATAGATAGATAGATAGATAGGTGGATGATAGATATATGATAGATGGATGATAGATAGACAGATAGATTTGGATGGTTATAACTCTAAATAGCATTTACATATGCAATACTTTGTATACATAAGTCACTGCCTCAATATTCCTCAACATGTTGTTTACACTTTGGTGTGATACTTTTATCAACTTTGTTTTGATATTTTAGTAATATATTCATATCTTCTCAAAGTTTTTTTCATCTATTAGAGATCAGCAAGGATACCTTACTCACTTTGGAATGACCTAAATGTTTTGTCTTCTCTACAGGCAGTAGGTACTCATGAGATGCTTATTAATTTGCTCCCTGTGGTTAAAACATTTTTGTATCATCAGCACCTACTGCAACTCAGTAGGCTTTGGGGTAAATGTTTGTGGAACTGTGCCAAGATGCAACTTCATCTTTGGTATCAGTTCCTTGATTTTTTAGAATTACACTTGAAGAGCCAGGGGCAGTGCAATACAATGTGAAAAGGACAAGGCTTTGCCTCTTCTTAGATCAGAGAGGAGGGCAAGGAGCTTGGTTCTGAATACCAATGCAGGAATGAGTCAAGCAGACTGTGGGAAGTGGCCAGTTTGTGACAACTAGAGAGGAAACTAAACTTATTTCTTAGTCCTCCCAGGGCCCGATGGAGGACCTCTGATTCCTAGCACATTAGCCCTTGCCCTCAGCAAGGTAGCATTACAACTCACCGCCATGCCACCCACTGCTCTATTCCTTTCTTTGTGAAAATGTGGTCTTTTTGACACCCTGGGTACACATAGTACACAGGAGTGTGAGGCAATGTCTAAGTGCTAAAGATACAACTAGAATGAACTGTCTGTCGGGAGTGCATAGCCTAAGTGGCAAGGAGAGAGGTACATAAAGAATTAGAGCCACAGATAACAAGATAATAGAGGTCAATGAATATGAAAAGTTTTTGTATAAGTGCTGCAAAAATATTTCTTACAGTAGAATTTTTTGTGTATTTATCTATAGGAAATCACATTATAGGAACATAAATGTATTATGTTTGTATGTGCATTAAAATGTGGCTCAGAGTTGGGCTTGAGTTTCTCTGATTTAAAAAAACTTTCTATATATGTTTTAAGAATGAGTTTATTTCTTCTAATTTTAAGAACACAATACATTGATATTAGCAATAGCCAACATGTTGATGAAGGAACTATTGATATCTACATCTAGAAGCCAAAAGATATTCTCTGTATTCTAATAGCAAGGAAATTGGCATGTGACCTACACATGATTAGGTGGGAGCTCCTACCACCCATGGAACTTTTAACCTTCAAGAAGTAATTTACAGTCTCAGAGAAGAGGAGATGATTGTCCAAAAGTCTGGTTCGTGAAGCTACTGGTGCGAAGGTAAATATCCACAGGTAGCAACAAAAGCTTCTTTTCAGCTGGCTCTAAGCTATGGCAGTGGGTAGGCAGGACTTTCTTTGATTGTTATCCCTCTCTAGGTTTGTTTTGTTGGCCTTCAATTCTGGGAGCCTTCCCATTTTACCTCCCACTTAATTAATTTTATGTTTAAATAAGCTAGAGACTGTTTCTATGGCCTTCAAATACTGACAACGGTATGTAACTACTATGTGTAGCTAGCACTTTTTGTTAATTTTTTTTTCAGAACAATTCAATTTAATGGCAACATTCCAGCATGGAATTGTTTTTCTGAGATCTGAAACTCTAAGAGGATCTAAATGATAGTTATTCTAACCAAATGGACATTTTGATGACAGCTATTATCAAATCAACCTCTAATAATGTCTTAATTTGTCATGACTTAACGGAAACAACATGACCCAACGGACAAAAAACATTGGGTGCATTATGTCTCAGAAACAAGTTCTTCTTTAACTATGATAGTTCTTGGTCATTTGTGTGAATCAAGAAGACAAAATGCTGTTAAACGTTGTTTTGAAGCATCAAAGTATAATTGTTCTTGTTTTCACAATTATATGCATTCACTTTCTAAATAAACATAAAAATGGAATTTTATAAAGCCAGGGAAAATATTTTAAAAGTTATGTGAAAAAATGTTTAGGATAAATCAAACCAATCCCATTTTCTTCCTTCATGATCATTTTAACTGTGAGTGTTGAATGACCAAAACCATGAAAATGTGCTACAATAAAAGCTACCCACTCAACTCCTCTATGTGTCTAGCTCAATAAGTAAGAAGAGGTTCATGAAGACTACACACAACATGGATATGATGCTATGCCTTCACCATTACTCAGTTCTCTAGTTCCAGCTTAGTCGGTTTGCTTAGAGTCACAGTCTTTTGTAAACTCCTCATTTTCATGTGGATTCAGAAATCTATGGGTGAATTGTGAACCATTCAGCACATTGATATCCTACAGTGAAAGAGCTTCTCAAGAAAACTTGTCCTCAAAAGTCTGAAAGATGAGGGCCATAGAAAATATCACAGACTGCTGCCACAAATGAAAGGACTGTGTCTTAAGTGACAGCAGCATGGGAAAAAATTCGGGTACAAATGTTCAGCCATGTGTCTTCAATGGAGAGTCCCCCCAGGCCTTAGGAGATATCATATAAGCACCCTGAAATTTACATAACTAAACACTTTTTGGTTAATTTTGTTGGCAATTTTATACACGCTTACAGTATATTAGGAATCCTTTCTCCCACAATGCCCTCTTTTATCTCATTCCTGTCAGTCTGTCCATTCCTAATAGCTCCTTTCCCAAATCCATTACTCCTTATTGCTGTTTTGTGACCCATTTAATTAACCAGAGCTATCTGTGTGAACATGAGATTGACCTATCTATTGGTGTATGGTGGGGTAACAAATGGATACACAACTTAAAATAATGACCACCTCCTCCCTACATCTATCAGTAGCAAAATGTTCAGCAGTGAACCAAAAACTTCAGTAGATCCCTAAGCCCCTCCCTTTTCTATGCCTGACTATTGATGGGCCCATCTTTATGTTATTTAATTTTTATCTTTCTCTGAAGGTCATGGTGCTGCAACTCCTATTTACCAAAATGACTATCTTGTCCCTATAGTTCAACAGGACATCTGTACATCCTGCTGATGCTGCTACTGCAGCTACTGCTGCCCAAGGTCCGAACACTGACTTTATGATTAAGAATGCTAATGTCAGGAATCCCAGCACCATGCCCACATGCCCACATCAGCCCTTGACGAAGGCCTCTGTTCCAACACCGACCTTTTATCTCTGCCCAGTTTCTTTGCAATATTGTCTTATTCATACCCATGACAATACTATAGTTGCTAATTAGGATCTGCCAACTAGATAACTGCATCTCACTTTCTTTAAATAGTCCCCTGAACAACATTGACATGAATTGGAAATATACTGTGTAGGTTTAAACCCTTTCTTTGTTATTTAGTAGATGTATTACTTTGTCCTGTGTCCCAGGGTATTTTCCTATCTATAAGAGTTACCTCGGGGAACAGAGAGAAAAAAAAAAGAGTAACTATGAAGGGTTTTTTTGTCCCTGACATATTGTAAAGTGTCAAGTAAGTGTTAGTTAGTGTTTTGCTATTACAGCATGCATCAATTTAACAAGTAGTAAAGTTAGATTTTGCCCATTGTGACTCTTTATTGAATATATACTAAAGATATAATTAGTGTGATAATGCCAACATTGAACAGAAGACCATAGATTGAGAAATATCGTGAAGTACTGGTTCAGTCTGCAAATCTCTGTGCACCTATAGGGATTTTGTAAGGGTTAAAGGTCAAAAGAAAATGAAATAAAGTAATCAGAGATCCATGTGCATCAGACTCATCTGAAGATTTCAAGGGATATGGGAGGGAAGATTCTGGAATAACAGTAGCTATGTGACAAGACAGGTTGTGGCACTGAGCCATAGCTACCATCATGTTCCTTATCAAGGGCTTAGTAGGTCACACTTGTCCAGTAGTTAGGTTTCTGGAATTGTTGGGAGGGATTCAAAAATAAAAGGCCTTCATAACCTTAGAATCCCATGATAGGTTACAAGAGAATAACCCCTAGCAATCTCTTCCTGCTCCTGATTGTACAAATAGAACCTACCAAAACGACATATTATAAAACATCAGGAAACTGAATGAAGAGCACAGATTTGAACATGCACCAGTAACACACACACTTGGCTCTCTGTTTCTTGAAATTTGGTATCTTCATTTATACTCATTGATATTAATGAGAATTTTACAGAAAGAAAAAAGGGAAATATGGTAAAGAGAAAGAAAACATATAAAGAAGTGTTTTCTTTAATGAGCAAGATGACAAAGTCAGATGAACTCAAGCCATATTTTTAGCTGTAAACCAATTCATTGTTCACTAAAGATTATGGTCAGCCTTCTCTGGTTTCCACGAGGTCAGGGAACACTCTTCAGTGGAATGTATTGATATTCAATTCAGTAAGCCTACTTTGAGCACTTACTGGACAGAAAGTATATTTCTTTCTTTTTGCTCCATCACTCTTGCTACCATAATCACCATGTATCTCTTATGGTATTTGTGTTCAATCTATAATAATTAATCAATAAATATATGCTTGGTGAATATATAGGTGTGTTTATTCGAACATAGAGGCATACCATGTGAGCAGCAGCTAGGTAGATCTCTTTCTTTACAAACATTACAAACAACACACACCAGTGAAACTCTGGCCATAATTTCAGAGACCATTAGTATACAATCGTGTGTTTCCTCCAGGCATGTGTCCAACCTTTTGACATTGCAACAAGATGTTGTCATCCACAAAGTTCATGCTTCTGGACCTCACATTCCACTTACAGAAAAGAAAGCAATGTTTTAAGTTGATGATTTTGTGCTGGGCTGCATTCATAGCTGTCCTAGGGCAATGGCAGTCCTAGGAAGTTCTCATTTGTTTTGATAGTTGCTTTATCTTCACCTTGGTTCACCTCGATCAGTTCTGGAACCTTCCCATTGGCGCGTCCTATTGGCACATCTACTGAAATATTTGCCAGTTGGTTTTGACTTTGCCAAAATTCTTCCTGCCAGACGTTTTTGGACAAGGTTTGTTTTTCAGAAAGGAGCCTCCAGTACATAGTGGGTTTCAGGCTTGGTTCACCTCTACCAGCCCCTTCTGTCTTACTGGTTTAAATGGAGTGTTGCCATGGTCAGAGCTTTGTGCCTTTGGGATGATTTCTTGGAAGAAAATTAGACCACTGGAAGAAAGTTATGAAAATCTCTGATCATCCAAGTGAGAAGAAATGAATGGCTGAATGAAGTTAGTAATGGGGAGGCAGAAGGAGAAAGAAATGAGAAGGATATTAAAGGAAGCAAATGGCCTGGAAAAGCGACTGTGTGAGATTCAAATTCCACCGGCTGGAGTAGCCTGGTGATCCGTAAAGCACTGCGCTGTATCAGAGAAAATGGCCTTTATGGATCAGAGCCACCTCAAAAGATGCCGGCGGGAGGATGAGGTGGAATCTGAGTCCCCAGTAACAAAGAGTGGACAGGATGAGAGTCAAGTGGGGCGATGTGAGTGGGAAACCTACTCCGAACTCTGTAAACAGCGTGGGTTCTGGGGTCTCCCTCATGCTAGACTGAGAAGGTGGAAAGAAGGGACGCCATCCTGCTGCTCCTGTTTACACGGCACCTACTCCCTTCTAAAACCCTATCTTTGCTCTAAGGATTCAAGTAATTGTGGTGGATCAATAATAGTGCTGCACCCTTAGGCCTTACCCTAACATGAGCCTGGCCTCAGTGGTTGGTTCAAACCGGGAAAAATCAAGCAAAAAGATCCAGTTATAACCTTCTAAAATATTATGCTGATCTACTTAGAAGCATGATGGTGAAGTCTCTTCTTGTTGAGCTGGAGTGAATGCACCAGATTCCCTCCCCCTTCCAGCCTACCCCACTCCCACACACTGAAGGGTTCCCAGGGTTCTTACAGCTGTACGCAATAAAACTCAGTGCCAACTAGCTTAAGAGCTTAAGATGAAAAAGAGTTTAACCTGGTTCCCAGGGTAGTCTTCGTCCCACTGTACCCCACTAACTCTGTCATCCTTGTAGAGACTTCAGCAGGGTTGTGAAATGGAGATAGCAACTCCCCTCTGAGAAAAGACATTTGTTCTGTTAATTACACAACTCGCTTTTCACCATTCCTCCAATTCTGCTTTGCCACTGCTTTGTACATTCTTTTAGAGACAGGATCCAAGATGGTGTTACTTTGCATTGCATATATATACCCCATTCTGTGAGGAGTGCTACTTATTTTGACCTGTGTTTGTTTCCTGTTCTCTTCCTATCCTGAGCTTTCTCTAGGGGAAAGCGCAATTCTATGATTGGACAGAGCTTAGGAATGAACCAACGGCACTCTATTGAAAGGCTGAGAGATAGCCACATTTTCTGCCCCAAAGACATTCCTGGGCTAGATTCTGGGACTATCAGGATGAGCCACCCATCCATACCTAGGTACTGGACTGTAACATGAACCAAAACCTAGGCACAAAGATGGGGTGTCCCAAGCTTCTTCTAATATCAGAACTCAGTTTAGGGTAACATGTCTATCTCCAAATACCTTCTGTGAGGTAAATGCCTGGGGGTCACAAAGATAATAAAATGCCATTTTCAATGGAGTGAGTATTCTGTAAAACCATAGAAAAGCATATTTGGTAGCTGGTTGGAGTGATTTAGATATGAATATTTAAATTTTTGCCTTGATATGGTGGCACACATCTAAAATCCCAGCAATTGAGAGGTCAAGGCAGGAGGATCAGGAAGGCTTTCATGTCCAGCCTAGGTGGACATGAGACCCTACACAGGAAAACATAGAAGGTAGAAATATTCATTTTTTAAAAAATAAAATTATTGACTCACATTAGTTACACATATTAATACTTCTATTGTAGTATTTGTATTTTTAATTATCCCATGATTCTATCTTATTTCCTCTCCCTACTCTTCTTTCTTACCACCACTCTTCTCTTTCCCTAATCAGGAAACCACAAGAAAACTTTCTGAATGAACCCAGGGACTAGTTCAATAAACACAATTGCAGGGGAAAATCTGGGCTTGTCATAAAAATAATTACTCACATTTTCTAAAACTTTTCCAGTTGCAAAGATTTTCCTCACAGGCTCTTGTCTGAGTTAATGAGACCAGGCACTGTAATTTTAGTCTCCTTTTGACAGCTGCTGAAATTAAAGTACAGAGCGGTTAAGCAAATTTCCAAAGGTCAGATGGCTAATAAATGAAGAAGGTCAGGTACCAAAATATAGCATGCTGTTTGTCCAGGAAGCAGTGAGAAGAAAGCTAGAATCCGAGGTCAGAGGTTATAAGACATTGACTTTGAGACATTCAGTTATCAAATTATTTTAACATGGCTGCCCCACTTAGGAAATATAAAGAGATACCCAGTCTGCAGCACAGAGGTGGGTTAGTCGCCTTCTTGTCTTGGAGAGCATAGTATGCAGCTCAATGGCTTACAGGCTTGAATTCACAAGCCACAATTAACATGTAAATAAATGTTTGAACATTCAGAGCAAAAATCATACAAAATTATCAGTCATTAGTGGAATATTTATTTACACATACCATCACCAACCATACCCCATGCCATTGCCATCAACCCCCAACCTGGTTCTCTGAACCTAAAGTCTACAAGGCAGCCCATGCCCCTCCTTCCCTTTTCCCTGGACATCAGTAGTGACTGAACACTGCTCGTATTACATCCTTAAATCTGCCTTCTTCTGTGTGCTGTCATGGCTCATGCTGATATGTACATTACACTCATGACTCTAGGAAGTCTGCCCCTGGTTTCTACACACTAACCTAGCCACCAAGGTGTTTTCCACAGCAAACCTTTAAGAGAGCTCTTTGATCTTGGGATTAGACTGTGACACCTCTTCAAAAGTCTGACCAGTACACTCTGTCTTCTCTGGCACAGAAAGTCTACTACCATCTTGTTCACCTTCCATTTCCCCTTCCAGAAATTTCCCGACCCATGCCTGCCTACTTCAATTCTCTAAAGGCTCATGGTTTTATTCCTTACCCCAATGGTGTCTTGCTCTACTTAGAAAGTTTTCCTCACTTTATTCTCTAGAAACAAGTTTTTATCATTCAAAAATCAGAACAGAATGATTATCTCTTCTAGAACACTGTCCCTGGTTTTTACCCATTACCTAGGCTCCATGCCCCATCTGCAATTCTTTGTGTCTGTCTATGGAGGTACAGCCAGAACATGATGAAGTATTTTACTGAGGTTAAAAGAAAAATTTAAGGATGCCAGGGATACATTTTTTTCCCCTTTGGACTTCTGACAGAGGTTAGTTAATTGATTCTTCTATGCCGTATTCCTACATATACAAAAGGAATATGTATTAGCTGCTTCTGGGAATGTATCAAAATACCAAAAGCTAGTTAATTTTAATCAGCAGAAATGTTTGTGAAATGTATGTTGCCAAAATTCTGGATGCCAAAGTCTTGTACTGAGAAGCTAGGAGGGCCATACCTCCTCTAAACCCTGTTGCCGGCCATGTATAAGACTGCTCCCAGCTTCCTGTGGCTCTGGGAACTCCTCTGTGGCTGCATCACTCCACTATCCTCTGTGATCATAACACGTCCTCCTCTTTGTGTCTCTTATAAGGATGGTTTTCATTGACTATTGGGACCACTTTGAAAATCTGAATAATTACTCATCTTAACATCTTTAACTTAATTACATTTGCAAAGACTCTTTGATCCAAGTAAGCACACATCCCAGGTTCCAAGGACTAGGAATCAACATTTTGTTTGGAGGGTTAACCACACACATACACTCTAGGTCTCAATAGCCTACTTAGCTTTTGTGGTTTTTGTAAACCTTAAGTAGGATGATACATGTAAAACTTTCAGGAAAGTATCTGGCAGCAATAAATATTCAAATAAAGTGATAGCTGTTATTGGCATCACAGTGCCTAATGACAATATCACAGAGGTTTATACATATATGGTACTTAGATCTTATTTTCCTATTTTAGGACTTAAATTTCTTACATGAAAAATGTTCTACATACATGACATGTTGCTAACAGCAAGGATTTAAATAGGTCCATATGCTAATTAATCTTCACTCTAACAAGAAAATTCAATTAACCAGAATTCTCATCCTTTGTAACACATGAATTTAGGCAGTGCTTCCAGCTGAGGCTTTTTCATAAGGAAGATTATCGACGCCAGCAGCATAAAATGCCAGTCAGTCCTCAAATAATGACCAATTTCATTTGAAATGAAGCTGAAGAGGTCAAGTGTATGTGTGATTATAGACTCAGAAAGGCTGTCAAAGCAGCCATCAAATAACTAGCTACCCTGCAAGATTACAGATGTGAGGATAGGATCAAGGGTGACAAAGAAAATGACTTGCCCCAGGTCTTTCCTTAAGGAAAGAAAGAATCCATCCAGCCATTCCAGCCTTATTCTTATCAATGTTCTGCTTCATCTTGTTGACATTATTCAATGGAAAATCAATAATAATAGCATCAACATCTGTTTCTAAGAAGGTAGAAAGCCAAGAACCCATTCAGTTGACTTAGGGAGATCTTACTTTCCTCCAACGTGATATCAATATTTAATTCCAATAGATCCGCGTACTGATGCAGATACCAACCTTATCATTAATATTTCACTTATAGAGCAGTGTGATTATATCTACCATTTTATTTTGATGTCCTAGTTCCCTTGAGCACTCTTCCTCCCTGTTCACATCCCTTCTGTTCTAATAAAATGAAAAGTTCGCCAACTCTGAAGTTATTCCTTAATTCCGCCAGTCTAAACTTCCTTTCACACTTCTTTTCTTTGTTTCGTAGACACCTTCCCCATTTCTACATCTCCAAATCCTGTCTTCCTTTCAGACTCAATTCAATTTGTGTTATTTGTGCCACAAAGCCATATTGGCTTCCTACTGGATGTGACATTTCCTGCCTTTGAAATCCAATTTCACATTTTCTACACCTCTCTTGTGTCACCAACCACTTCCTGGATTGTATTTATTTATACCCAGTTTATTTCATCCCCCCTAGTGTATTAGAATGCCAAGGACATTTATAAAATGAGAGGTAAACAAGTGGTACTTGCTAGGAGTTTTGTTGCAAACTGGAGACTTCTCTGTGTCAGTAGGGCTTTCTGAGGAAGTTAAATATTACACACTGGCCAGCAGCCCACCTCTACCAACCCACAACTAAGTTCTGTCATCTGGCAGCCTGAGAATGGAGAACACAAAGAAAGTCAGTGACCAGAAACAGAAATGAAGACAAAATTAACTAACAGAGTAAGAAGCAAGTAGGTAGGAAGCACAAAATGTATGCGGTAGTAATAGCGCAAGTGGATGGATGGGGATAGAAACGGAAATGAGTAACAGCGGGCTCAAGGTAAGCAGAGCCGTGGCAGAGACAAGAAGATTGTGTCCTGGTGTCTCAGCAAAGAACCCCCACCTCCCACTCCCCTGTGCAAATGTTCTTTTGTTTTGGTACTCCAGATGATCCTTCTAATTCCTGTTCCCCTGAGGCTGAACCTGGAGAACCTGGCAGTGCTTTAGGAGGCCCCTTTGCTATCAAATGCTTGTAACTCCCGCTTCCTAGTGAATTTTAACCATCATAAGTACCTCTGCAGACAAGTAGCTCTCCAACCCTTTTAGAATCAACTAGCCAAGGGGAGAAGTCTGAGTCTCAGAGAAGCTCAGAGACTTACCCAAGAAATGTGGTCAGTAAAGACAGACCCAGGTTTTCTAGCAGCAGGATCCAGTGCTCAGCCCACTGTCAGGGCTGTGAGCTCTCAAGTTCATGTAACGTAGAGATGCAATGGCATTTGCTTCTAGACCACGTTCCATGAACAACAGCAAGGTTAGTCAATCAGCGGATGAAGAAAAAGCCTTAGAGATAGGAAAAAATGAACAACAGCAGATGTGGGCAGGGGAAGGGGAAACAGTAATGTCTTATATTTTTATAACTAGTAGCTTTGCACACAGAAACAGCTACTCCCCAGTGTATGAGGGGGTTAGCTCTTATAAACCCATCCTACGTTGAAAATACCATTAAAATATATTTAAAGGGTTAGAGAGATAGGTGAATGAATGCCTGACATATGCTAGAACTACCACACACATAAAAATGCATGAAATACCTTTAACCTTCCGAACACCAGAGCTCAACCGAGTCTACTTTAATAATAACAAGAACACTTGGATCTACACAACAGTCATCTAACACAAAGCCTAGCTTATGAAAACAAAGACGTGTGACTATCTCATACAAAGTATTGAACTTTATACTGAAAGCAGAGAAGAGAATTGTTGTTCTACAGTGCTAGCCTGGGAATAACAGAATGTGTGATTCCCTATACAGTTTATACTGGATGTGTACCTTTCACCATCATAAAACTAAGCTATCATAACATGGGGGCCATCTGTACATATAATATTGTGAGTAGGGAAGTAAGGCTTTAGTTAGTCACCCCAGCTAATCCTCATTTTAACAAGAAAATTCAATGAGCCATAACTCCCTTCCCCGATGACACAACCTGCCATCAAAAGTTGGGGATCCCCTATACTTGTAGCACCACACAAATGACATTCAGATATATGATGAGGAGTCAAACATACTTGATTAAAATTTGAGCTTAGCTGTTCATTGGTCATAAACCCTTGAGCAAGTCTCTCACCTTCCCCCACCAAAACTATCTATAAAGAGATATTAGGTCCCCTGTCTGCCTCATAAGAATTTAGTAAAGCCAATAAAAAATATATACAAACCATGCAACAAAAGCTTGCCACAAAATAATAAATTAATATATAGTATTTATTGTGTAGATGCTATTATTCTTCAATAAAAATATTAACACAATAACATTTTAACTTATCAAATAATGTCCAAAACAAAGTCATAAACAAAAAACCTAATATGAAATGATCATTTTGTATAAATTGAGGATACTTTATATGTGCGCACAGCTTGCTCTACCAAGAAAAAGAAATCATTGAAAACATAAGAGACTCAAAATTAAATGTTTTTAAATAAAACATAAAGCAAAACAGCTGCTGCTAGAACTCGGTTCCTGGGCATATTAGATTTTTGAAAATGACAAAGAGGCCAAATTGTCCTCCAATTCCCAGGCTGCATGAGAGTGAGGGACATGATTGCGTCACTGACAGCCTACTGGAAGGACAGATGCAGATGCACAGGAACAAAGGATATTGTGTGCTGGACACAGCTTTCTGGAACCCTCAGCCGCACCACAGACAATATTGCTGAATTTCCTTTCCTTTTCTAAACAGCAAAGCATGAGCCATAAACACCCAAAAAGGAAAATGTTTTAGGCTGATAAAGGACAATACCTCTTGCCACAACAGAAAAATCACCGAGGGCCGAGACCTCAGTACATGGCATTACCACTCCCTATTAGAGTCTCTATAATACATCATAAACCAACTGTACCCTCACTTGTGGAGAAGTGACTTATGGAGAGATCGAGACATCAAACCCAGGATCCCTTCTCTAGAGAACCTTTTAAAACCTGAGTAAAATGTAATATTTTTCCATGTAATTTAATGTTAACAAAATAAGACCAAAATGGACACTAAACAGCCAAGAAGAATTAAATCAATCACCACAAAACACAGTCCCCTGACTACCTTTCACATACGTGCTATTGGTCACTTTTGTTCCTCACTTGTGTTTGCTTGCAGTTTGACTACCTGCAAGGTTTTGCAATGCGTATTTTCAGAAGCTGGCTTATTATTTGAGCTCAGTCAAAAGGGGAAGCGGTTTAGAGGGTTTTCAGAATATAATCCACCTGCCTGGGAACCTGGAAGTTCTACCAGAAAGGAAGTCTCAGTCTTTGAGGAAGTGGTAGTCATTTGGGTGCCTGTGTTTACAGGACTGGAAATACTGAAGGATGAGAAACATCTCTAGCTTACCTTTCCGCCCTCTCTATGCTGTGCTCTCTAATCTACCCAACATGCTGGACTAATTCTCTGAGTTTTGTACCCCAAATGTCCTATGACTGGCTATCACAACATCTGATATTCCCTCTGCTCAAAACATTCTTCCCCACCCCTCAGCACCTGCTGGCCCCTCTTAAGCACCCAACACTCGGGTTACACACCCGTCTATCAGGAAGTATGCCCTAAGCCTGACCCAGGCCCCAGTGCAGCCTTGAGAGGCTAAGCTGAACACGGCAGCTGACCATATCATTGACACTGAATTTGCCATTTTATGACAGTTTGCATGTTAATCTCAATGTCTTTTCTAGAGGGGAGGCAGGAAATCATATTCTGAAAGAAAGATAAAGAGCAAGGTTTGTGTCACTGCCTACAAGGGCTAATCGACACAGTGGCTTATAGATCGCTCCAAGAACAGGTTGAGGAGCAGGTAGCACGCTGGGGTTTGAGGATGGCAGGTGTATCCATCCGAATGCCTGAGTCCCTGTAGTGTCTGTGAGCTTCCAGGATAGCGTCAGACCTCAAGAAAGCCATCCCTGAAGAAAGGGAATCTTCAACCACTTGAATAAATAGTCGTGATTAGATTAAGCTTGGGTAGGAGATGAATCAGCATCTATTTCCTCTGACAGATATGACTCCAGGAATGAATGCGAAGAGGAAAAAATCATCAAAGGGAGATATCAAAGTTCCAAGGCCTTGAAAGGATGGAATGGGGTGGCATATGGCCAAGGATGGCAATAGGGCCAGCCAAAAGGGTGATGATCACATACCCAAGTGAAAAGGTCAGAATGAACAGATACAAGACTGAAGCTCTCTGGAGAAAGAATTAGGACTTCCCATTACAGTTCTCACAGGCAGGATTCTACCCTGGCCACAGACCTCAGTGTGTTCATTGATGTGCCCTCTCCTGGCATCACCCATGACAAGACCTGGTAGATGTTGGTGCTAGGTGTTTATTGGTGGATAGATGGGTGGGTGAATGGATAGGTGGGCTGTTGGATCGTGGATTAATTGTTGCTACAGAATTACTTATAGACATTGTGTTTCAAAAGACAACATGAACCCATCAGGCAGTCCATCACCTCAGCCAGGAGTCCAGATGGAAGAACCAGAAGCAGAAAGGCAGATGGTTGTGCTCTCTGGAGCCACAGCCACAGAGGTGCAGGTCATCAGTGCAAAGCTTAGCCTCATCCTCTGACTTCACTCTTCTTCCTTACCTTGTGCTTAACGTTGTCTCCAAGGATGACTCCAGTGTTCTTTGAGCATATGAGGAGTCCCAAGAGAGAAAGCTTTCACATTCTCTTGACTGTCTCAATGGTTCGGGTACAGACATCAGATATATATGGAGGATGGATTTAAGCAATTGGCTTTTACCAGTATGGGGTTGCTGAGTTCAAAATCTATGACCAGCAGGCATCCTGAAGATTCAATAAGAGCTGATGTTTCAGCATCAGTCTGAGGGATGGAAATTCAGGAAGGACTTCTTTTTTGTTTTTTATTCATTTTACATACCAACCACAGTTTCCTCTCCCTTCTTCCTGCTCCCTCCCACTTTGCACCCCACTCCCCACTCCTCAGAAAGGGTAAGGTCTCCCATGTGGAGTCAACAAAAATCAGATGGGATTTCTATGTGGCTCTCTGAAGGTAAAATCCCTCACAGGAGACCTTAACCTTTGATGCTAAGGGCTTCAGCTGCTTAGCTGAAGCTCTCCTATCATATTGCACAGTATATTACATCCACTGTGTTCCAAATAAACTAACCACACATGGGTATAAAGTATACATGTACATTTTACATGTAATTTACAAAAAGACATTGACTGAAACATATAAATGACTCTTTGCCCAAATAATTGATTGTTACAGTCTCATCAAGGTTGTACATAAAATTAGCCAACATGGCTCCCTTCTACTTTCTTATAAAAAGTTCTTATAGTAGACTAAGTGCAAAGTGACTCAGCTTTAAATTGCCAATTTCTCTATCCCCTTTCCCAGATTTTGCCAAGGGAACATGCATTCTTGGTAAGACAATTGTCAATACGCAAAGTGGTAATGGGGTACAAGCCAGCCACTAATGCCTTTCTGCCCTATCCTTGCAGGTAGGAGTAATGCACCTGATTAGTGCAGTTCTGCATGCAATCCTGCACTAACTGCTCATGCACCCTATATCTCCTTAGGAGTCCAAGACTACCTAACCACATATAAAGAAAACTGGCTGCTTCTTTCTTGGACAAGGATCTTGTCCTAGCATGCCATTCCTGGCTGAACTGAGCCATTCTACTGCCAGGTTGCTGTAAATCTCTTTCCAGCCCCAAGCCACGTGCTTAACTGTATTTCTGTGTCATGGGAAAGCATTCACACATCACTTCCCTATGTGGGCCAAGAGGAAGCTCCCAGCACAGGCTGTGGGAAAGTCATCGGGGATGGATCCAGCTTACAGCTTGGCACTGACAGATACTCTGGAGACATTGCTGTTTGACTCATTGAGTCACTCTTGTCTAAACATACAAAAAAAAGCCCAAGTTTTCTTTATATTGTCTTATATTTATTTTTTTAATTGGGGAATCTATTGTCTTCTCCAAAGGTCAAGCATTCTTCATCTTTGGGGCTTAGGTAAGAGACAGACAGAGCAGGCTGTTATTATAGCCTTTGTTCCTTCACATGTGAAACAGAAATTCTAGTATCTGCATAAAGATTCCATAATATACTGGAGGATAAGAAGGAGCTAGGCATGAAGGACAACACTGGCCATACATACTTCCTTGCCATCTCTTCTCTATCACCTTCTCTGGTTCTAACATGAATTCTTACTTGAGATTTGCTGAACCACCAGGCCACCCTTCCCTTGACACAATCATTAGTTCAGACCACTTATCAGGCAAGTACTCTTGACTTTGTGGTGGGTGGTAGAGGGACTCATTCTATTCCCAAACTCATACATTTGCTAGTACACCCAGATCTTTGGTCTCATGACCTATAGCATATTAGGAAAAAGAGGTGTCTAGGAATGTAGAAACACCAGCCTCAACAGGCAGGCAAGAGAGAGCTGGAGGGGTACTAAGGGCGCAGTTTGAACACAAAGGAGCCCACAGAAGAGGCAGAGGTAGTAAGTTTGTAGAGAAGCCAGGGGTGGATGTAAAACATCTGAGAACTAGCTGGGCAGAGGGGAGAAAGAAAGGGCCCTTGCACATGAGAAGACAAATATCCGAGGGTCTACAGCACTCCAAGCAGACATGATGGCATGTGATTGGAGACAGATGATGAGATCTGACAGAAGAGATAGCTGTTCTGCGGCCAGCACATTGTCTAGGGAGTCAGCCCCTCCTTCCTGGAGTACTGCTGCTTGGTTTTGACCTTTATCCCTCCAGTCTAGTCTCCTCTGAGCAGCCAGAGAACAGGGAACAACATGAGTCATCTCACACCAGCCCTCTGTTCCAAACCCTGCTGCAGTTCTAGCTTCACTCAGAGGGAAGCCAAAGTCCCACTGGGCTCTTAGAGTGTCCTCTCCAAGCCTCTGTGATCTGCCCTGTTAAATGTTCTTTCTGTTCCAGTCATACCAATGCCCTGGGCCATATATTCATACTCATCAGGTGCCTGTGTGCTGTGGAACCCTTTCCCTGGATGCCCATCTACCTGGAATATTCTTTTTCCAAAAAACCTATTTCTCTACTGCCTCTTTCTACCCTGGGTAAACACAGTAGTCTCCATGAATCCTGCCCCACCCATCCCATTTGCTACTTTATTACTTATTATTGGTATGATATTAGACCCTATTTTATTTATCACCTGTATTTGTTTCATCACTAGCAAGATGACTCTGAGAACAGTTCCTGAGAGATGGTAGTTGATAAATGAATAAATAAATGAATTTAAATTCCAGCTTAAACTCCAGCTACTGAAGACCTTCATGCTCTCCCTCTTGAGTATACAGATCAAGCACTTCCATCTCTCATATTTCTCATACTAAATAGGAAATTTTTATTTGTGCCTCATAAAATTGCTATGAGGCTTAACTAAGAGAATTGTATACGAAAATGTGTGGTATAAAAGAATTTTTAAAATGTGAATTTTGTTGTGAGATTTTCACAGATGGTACTAGAATATCTAAGAAAAGAAATCTGCCTGTTTTGGTAATTTCAGCAGAAAGAATCAACAAACGTTTGTAAACATCAGTTCGGCATTGGGCCAAGAAGCAGACACTGACAGAAGATACCTGACCTCAACAAGCACCAAATCCTTAAGAGAAACAGATTCAACAGTTACAGGTTGCAATTCCCGGTGGAAGTATTTAGAAAGTTTTATAGGAAGAACAAACCAACACATATACTTCTCTAACGTGTATTTTGACCTAACTTCAGGCAGAGGAGATGCTACCAACAAGGCAGAGTACCTAGGCAGTCTTCTCCAGCTTCCCCCTTACACACATACACACACACACACCATACATCATCAGAACCAGGGGCTGCCTTTGTTTGAACGGTAATGACTTGCAGCTGTCAACATGCCTGGGTTAAGAGCTAGGCTAGCAGGAGTGCTCGTAAAGTCTATTTGGGGGCACTTGTAGGAGTGTCTGTAGACATGATTGGCATGAGAATCAGAAAAAAGAAGAAGGCAGGGATCTGCCCTTGGTGTGAATCAGTATCTGGACACTATCCAGCTGGCTGGAGCATGAATGCAACTTAAGACTCTCTCCTCTCTTCTCAAATTCTCTCTATCTCTATCCCTCTCTGTGTCTCTCTGCTGTCTGTCTCTGTCTATCTTGCCCACCTGTGAAAGCTGGACACACTCTGGACATTGGTTCTCCAGGGTCTCTAGCCTTTAGACTCCAGTACTTGAGGTCTCTGGGTTGCCAGGCCTTTGGTCACTAACAGGATTGCATCACCAGCTTCCCCGGTTCAGAGGTCTTTGGACTGGCATGGAGCCAGGTTGCTAGCACCAGCTGGTCTCTAGTTTTCAAATGTACTGGTATGATACTTGTCTGCATCCATTATTGCAAGAGCCAATTTCGTTAATAAATTATCACTCATATAGCTACGTTTTATTTCTGTATGTGTATTTTTTGCTGCCTAAAACTATAGCCCTTATTCAGATTTCATCTGTTTTACATGCACTGTGTGTGTGTGTATGTGTGTGTGTTTGCACACTTGTTTGAACAGTACTGAGATTTTTATAACATAAAATTTAATTGTGAAAGACAATCAAAAAAGTTCAAAGAGCTGACAAAATGTGTGGTTATTCCTCATATCAGTATAAAGGAAAGGATTTAATGTAATGTTACAGATAATATCCTGAAACTCACACAAAAAGCCGTGATACTTAGGTAAGGGGATGCAGCTTTCATGTGTGGTGCTCAAACCATGGGTCTCTGATACGCAGCTTGTGCTGTCTAAAGAGCCCCAACCTAAGGATGGAAGCCGAGTGGGGTGCCATGAGGGAGGCTGTCTTGGGAGTTAGCAGGCCTTTTTCCTTACACTTAATTGACTACAGTTTGTTGTTATTTTCCGGCAACGCGATGATAGCTGTTTTCTTAACTTTGTCCCGACATCTGAGCCCTAGAATATCTCTTTTAAAAGGGAGAAAAAAAAGAGTCCTGTTCACCCCAGGAAGCTCTGCTGTTCTTACACTGCCAGCCCACAGCCACCTCTTTGGGCTGCCAGCTAGAGTCCTGCAGAGCAAAGCAAGTAAAAAGCTTTAAAAACGGGGGCACGGAGACGCCTAAGCAGCCTGGGAAGAATCATGAGGAAGAAAGTGACTGTTGTCCTTCTCACTGAAGCTCCTTTTTGTTGCCCCGTCTCACTGAAAGCAGTGGGATCTGAACCTCAGCCAAGAGACAAAGGGCTTTTCTGGCTATGAGAAGCAATTGTGGCCACTATGGGCCAAAACCGGAGGGAAGCATTTTTTGTGGTGCGGGGAGGGGGGGAGCATTGGTGAGTGCAGGATGTAATTTAATTCTAGGATGCACCTGTTCTATTTTAGGCAGACCCGTGTGATGCAGAGACAATCCAGCCCCCACGAACTCCAAAATTAGAGAAGCATCACTCCTTCTGCTCATTCATTGACTTAATCTCTTGCTTCTTTGGCTGTATAATTTAGTAATTAAGAATATAGCCTTGAGCTAGCTAGGGTGTGCACACCTGCAATCCCATCCAGCAGGAGGTTGGGAGAAGAGGCCCCCAAACTGGAGGCACCTGGGGTACTATAGCCAGACCCTGCCTGAATACAAAACCAAAACAGAGATAGCCTTGAAATGAGAGACAGTTTCGTTAATGCATTTAAGGACTCACTTAACTATCTGGCGCTGCTCAAAGCGTCAGGGCAATAGAGAGGCAAAGCCCTAGCCTCAAAGTCACCGGTGGCTTGAGAGTTGAACGGGGAGGGGGGAGCATTGAACAGTAATCATGACAAGTAAATTATATGGTATACTGGAGTGTCAAGTACTATGAGGGAATAAAAAGTGTGTAGCAGAGACAGGGGTCTGGCGAGGGCTGAACAGAGGCTTTTGGCTATAGTACAGCATTACCACATGGTTATCAAAGGTGGGACCTCACTGAGAAAGCCTCATGTGAGCAGAGATAAAGGCAGTGGAAACACGGGTAGGCCATGTAGATATGGGGAAGAGGGGAAGCCAACACAGTGAGTGAATAGCTAGGGAGAAGGTTAAAAGGAAGGAGCCACTTCTGCTCTATCCAAAATCAGTAGCAAAGCCCAGGAGGTAGACCCAGAGAAAGAGAGGAAGTGGGGGTGGGGGCGAGCCTAGGGACAGAACCTCCAGAAGAATTGTACCGCTATGGCGTGGTACTACCCTTACTGAATGACGCGAGTAGCCACAGCAGGGCTTAGCAGGAGTATCATGATATCTCTAGCATGTGGACGGATACACTCAAGCCACAACCCAACCATAGAGCAGACCTTAAATGTGTGAACATCAACCCAGGGAAGACATGGAGATGACTATCACAAATATCCTGAGGAGAGGTGACCTAGGACAGCAATACCTCAGGCCAACCCAGTAGAAGTGAACAATGATAAGTAGCTGGACTCAGTACATGTTTTAAAAGCAGAGTCAAACTTCTAATGGGCTAACTAGAGGGTCCAGGACAAAGGGTGAAATCCATGTTGATCCTAAATAGTCTGAGCCAATAGGAACTCTTGGGGAGATTATTAAAATGTGATCTTGACGTTGACGTGGTGGCTCAGTCAGTAGAGTGTTTGCCTGCATTAGATCTCCCAGAAAATACATAAGAAATAACTGAGCATGGGAGCATGAGATGGTCAACTCAGTGGTGTGGAATGGACAGAGAGATCCCTAGGGATCACTGGCCAAAAGAGAAATATAACCCCAATTTCTTTCTCCATTCTTAGCCCACCTCTCCTTTTTCTAGTAATATCACCATCATGCTCCCAGAAACCTGCTAACAAACCCAAGATTCTATTTTGTATTTGGTTCTCTCTACCATTCAGATCCTAGCAATCAATTTCACAGAGTCCATATTTGATAGCAGTTGCTTTCCATTGCTAGTCAACGATGCTGTTCTCTGCCTTTAATTCTAGCCACCTCTCCTCTATACTACTGCATCAGTCTCGTTCCCACTCCAGCATCTGGCTACTCCAACCTTGAGTCCCTCTTTCATAACTCTTGCAGACAAATCTTGGGGGCAAATTAGATCTCCCTCACTGTTTCGCCAAAGGCATCAGTTCTCCATCATTGGTGGAATGCAGTCGTACACTTGTTTCTCATTTCAGTTCTCCCACAAACTGGATTCTATCTACCCTCTGTCTCTGGTTATCACCACTCTCTTTTATAGACCCAGCATGTGTGTTTAAGAAAATCAGCCATTCTCTGTGGTACACTGCCCCCTTTGCCTCTGGCTTCTTCTACCTATGATATTACCCCTCACTTTTCTTTCAAGGTTTGTATCAAACTCTTCTTCAAGGTAATCCTGCTAGACCCTTTTCCCTCTCTTTTAAATACAGTCAGCATGGAGAACTGGACTTTTATAAGGGCTTGATATCGACATGTTCTAAATTTTCCCCACCCACTGTTCATCCCTGGTAATTGTGGTATTTATTCTGCTTGTTTGGATACTACTACTTTCTCTAACAAATTGTCCCCATATTTCAGTGGCTTAACACAAGAAATGTTTCTTTCTCATATAAGAATGTAGTTGAAAACTTTCTCCATGTATGAATTCCAGGATCCCATGTCTCTCCAACTTGTTTCTCTGTCATTTTCCAAGACTTCAGAATCTTCTACTTCCAGGCAGAGAAAGAAAAACATGGCACAATGAATTGAATATATATATTTCATTCTTACTTTCCATTCTGAAAATCAGCCAACCAGTCTCTTTCTGTCCCAAAACAGCAAAAAGGAATAGTTCCAAACTGGACAGTTCCTTCACGAAGATGGCTGTTTTATGCTACAGAAAAGAAATTTTTTGTTTGGTCAGGATCTCTCTATATACTCCCTGGCTGGTCACTGTATATAGCCCAATATAGCCTTGAATTTGCGGGCTTCTTCCTTCTAATTCTTGAGTTCTGAGATTAAAGGTGCTTGCTATACTCACAAGTTATAGCACCTACTATAAAAATTCTTGTTTTCAATTATTTATTAGTTTTACTTTATGAGTTTGCTTTGCCTATATGTATGTCTGTGAACCATATGCATGTTTCGTGCCCATGGAAGACAGAATAGGGTATTGCATCTCCTGGAATTTGAATTATTCTTATGCTCCTCTATATGGGTTCAGAGAGCCTAACCCTGGTCCTCTGTAAGAGCAGCATCTACTCTTAACTACTAAACCATCTCTCCAGCCTCTTATATTTTTTTTTTGCTTTTGAGAAGGGAAAAATTAGTTTTAAAGTCATTAAAGAATAATAATAAGTAAAACTTGATGAGCATCGATTATGAAAAGAACTGATGACTTTATAATCACCATTATGCAAGTTGATAAAGTTGTTGACCAAGGCTTGGATCTATCTAGATGTCTCTGATTCTAAAACTCATGTTCCATCTGTTACTACTTCAATATTTCCTTCATCTTACATGGGAATCTTACAGGATAATAGATGCTAATATTTAAGAAGTGCTTCTTCATGGGGAACTCCCACGGAAAAGAGGGAAGAATTGTAGGAGCCAGACAGGTCAAGAACACCCGGATAACACAGCCCAAAAAATCAACAGGGCTCATAGGGACTCACAGAGACTGAAGTGGCAAGGAAGTAGACTACATGGATCTGTGTTTGCTAGGTCCTCTGCAAATGTTATGGTTCTTAGCTGTGTGTTTTCATGGTACTGTTAATAGTGGAAGTGGGGCTGTCTCTGTCTTTTGCCTGCTCTTGAGACCCTTTTCCTCTTACTTGGTTGCCTCACTGACTCTTGATATAAGGGTTTGTACTTAAGTCTTACTGTAACTTGTTACACTATGTTCAGTTGATATCTCTGGGAAGCCTGCTCTTTACTGAAGGGAATTGGAGGGGAAGTGGATCTGGGGAAGAGGGGAGATAGAGAGTAGAACTTGGAGGAGTGAAGAGAGGGAAAACTGCAGTCAGGATGTATTGAATGAGAGAAGAATTTTTAAAAAGAAATGCTTCTAATTTTTATCTCTAATAATATAACTATATAATATAATATAATACAATACATATATTATAATTTATATATTATATAATATATCATAGTGCTTAACACAGCATATAATGGTGTGTATCTATGTGTATATATATGAAGTTTCATATATATATGCAGACATAGAGAGGAAAATTTTGCACACTATATAAAGAGTACATAAAATGTATATACATGTGTAAATATATATCCTCTTATATGTATATGTGGTATACATGTTATATGTGTTTATATGTATATTTAAAGATATATACACATCAACCCATAGATATATACCTATCTATAGTATATATGTGGATATAAAGCACATGTGTAAATATTTAATATATTTTATTTATTTATTTAAATTATATATTAATATAGTTAAGATATATTAATATATTTAAAATTTATATTTAGTTTATATTTAGCCATATCTATCATGGTTAAATACACACACACACACACACACACAGAGTATCATTATTACATTCTTTTTACATTTCAGAAAGCTGAGGGAAGAAGAGATATAATAAGCTGTTTAAGGCCTTGTAGGGAGCAACGTCCTGAGCGTGACAGCTGAAGCAACCAGAGCTTGAAGCATGGCTTGCCACCTGTGCTAAATCTCCAGGTTGGTTGGATTCTTTGTCTCTGCTGGCATGAAATAGTGAGCTCATTAAGGCCAGAAGTCTGCTGTATTCATCCCTGTTCTTAACATCGCCTGATAAACTCTGATAAATATTTATTGCATCAACATGGCGAGTTCAGAAAGAAATCATTAGCAAGAAAAGGCATGCAATTTAGAGTCTGATAGGTTAGAGGAGTAATGACAAATTCTGCCAGAGAAAGGCAGCATTTCAAGAAACAAATTAAAGTCCAAGTATTTGGTAAACTCTCACTGTTTGTCTTTCTGGGAAATTTCTGCAGTTTTGGCTGTGGTCCAGTGCCAGAGAGCCACATGCTGTGAAGAGACCATTCTACTTCACCTAGCCCATTGAAAATGACCTTCTAACCCTCTTCTGGTGTGCCTCTCAGCCAAACATTGCTCAAAAACCCCAGAGACAGGGAAATGTTTTTCTGTTTGCACTGGAAGCTTGGGGAAGACATCTGAGGCAGAAGGAAAACTCAGGTCTTTACAAGTTCCTTTATGACTGGGACGTCACCAAAAGGGGAGCCTACTTGAGAAAGCCTTGCGATTTCCTGATTGGGGTGATGCTGATTCATGACAAGCAATTAATACTTATGAGAGGTGGTGGATAGCAGAAACACAGACATGCCGACCACACTGGTTAATCCAGCCAATCGGTGGCAGTCAAATTTCACTCATTTTCTTCCACATAAAAGGAAGTGAGCTAGCCTCGTGCAGTGTTGGCTTTTGTTTGTACTGTTAAAATGAACTGATATTTAGACTTTCTGTGAAGATGATAATGACATTTCTATTTTGTTCTTCTGTTTCAAACAAACAGAAAGGGAAAGATGCATAGATGCATGTTGTGTGTGTATGTGTTTGTGTATGCATGTGTACAACCAGGAATAAAGAGGGGGAAATGACCTCTATCAGCGAACAAATAAAAGAGACAGGAATGAGTGAGGAGGGACTGTGGAAAGAGTCTCAGGCTCTGTGTCTGGAGTCCATCTGCTTCGTTTGACATTTTGGGCCTTCCAGAGTGTGACTATCATAAGGGTTACATCATCCATGATGGAGATTCGGGACCAAGCCTGTTCAGAGCCAGGGTATCTTCTCATTTAAGCAGAGGGAAAACACTGCCGTATACCTTATCTGCCTCCATGAACTTTACCAGCCTCAAACTTGAGATGGCTAGAAGGCACAGATAACTAGCTCATAACCAGGAATATAACCAAACTATAACTAACTTGAGGACTGTGTCTATAATATTATTGATGCACGAGAAAAGGATTCTTGAATACTGTGGAAAGAGCAGGAGTCCAATACTTAGGACCGAAGTAAGAGGATGGCTGATGTCAAATCATTAGTTATAGCAGAATTAATATACATGAAGCCTTTATTAACTCATTAACTCATAACCTACCCTGTATGGGATAAAAACCAGGAATCAGAAGTTCCAGATAAGTCTGGCATTGTAACCATAGTGAAATAAGTATAAAAGAACAGGTTAAATGCTCAAGAAGCAGCTGTACTCCAAGACACCTTTCATTGCCCGAGTTATATAAGTGTTCTCTGGTTTCTATTAATGCCCAGGGTCACAAGATGAACCTTGAACCAGAAGACTCTGGATTCAAGAAAACCCAGCACATCTTAGAGGAAGATACAAGCTGCAAATGTCAGAAAGAGGGCCCAGATTCCATGGTCCATTCCACCATTAGGAGGTCCAAGCAGGAGACTAGAGGACTTTGGAACTCCTGAAGAGAATGATAAGATTGGAACAAGGGCAAGCAGCGACTAGACAATTAGAGAGTCAGTTCTGCAAGGAAACTGTTACTTGTTTAATTAAAGTTGCTTCACTCAGGAAACAAGGACAAACTCTATTTCAAAGGAATGTATTTGAAACAACAACAAAGAAATTTGAAAAAATAAAATTATAAGAGCAGAAGAATAAATGCTTAAAATTCATCCTAACATTTGGACAATAAAATGAAAGAAACTTTTTGAGACCAAAGTTCAAGAAGCTAAAAATAGGAATTTAGCATAAAGTAGAGGATTTTGTAGGAGAGGAGATAGCTAAATATTAAGAATTCCAGAAAGAAAAGATAGAGAAAAAACAACAAAAGCTAATCTTTTCTTAAGTTCCCAGAATTTACAGTCTAGTAACTGAAAGACCCCACTGGGGATATAACACATTTGACTCTAAGAAACTAACATGGGTTCTCCTAAGGCATTATCAGTATAAAATTTTAGAACACACACACAAAAAAAGGAAAAATCATATGTACACATTCCTCAGAGCTATATGAACTTTGCGTGACACTTGAGTCTAGGATATCATGCAGAGAACTGGCGGTTAGAAGTCCACACCTAGGCCAATCAAATGAGAAAAAACAAAGTGCTTCCAAACTGACATCTTTTAAGAATTACGGTTCAGTGACCTCTCATTCTGAGAGATGTGTAGTATGTTTGCCCTCAAACAGCACAATAAATCTGAAAGAGAAAACAAAAGAGCTGCCAACGCTGCGACTCTGCATAGACAAAGATGATGGTAGATGTGCTCGCAAGCAGATGCTCTGCAGATATCCAGAGAGCAAAGGATGCAGGGACCTCCCACTGTGCTCCCCTTCTTCAAATGCATCATCTCTCAACAGGACCAAGATAGGCACTAAGTCTTTAACTCATGGGCCTTTGGAGATATATTTAAGATTCAAACTACAGCACACAAAAATGCAATCCTTATTTAAACAGAAAGTGAGGTATAACTCTTTGGGGAGTGTAAGAGAAAATTAGCCTGATTTCAGAGCAAGAAGTGAAGAGATAATATGTAAAAACACAGACAAACCAAAATATAGCAATTTATTCAAACTGGCTGGAAATACATAATACATGCCTCAAATAAAACAGATCTAGGGGCACTCAACTACTGTTGTAAAAGGAGAATCAGTTTCCTCCCAGAACGGGAACCATGATAGGTTGTCCAATCCCAAGCAGTTGGTCCTAAACATATGTACATATGAGCAATGCTAAATGGACTAAGAAAGATGTGATTTATTTCAATTTCAGTAACACATTCTTTGTTGGAATTCTATACTTTAAGTTTAGGTTTAACTAATAGACCAGAACAGAGAGGAAAAAACAAATAAGACACTCTATTTTTTCTCTAATAAGGGAGATTTTTGCTGAGAGATTGACCATCCAAGGCTGTTCTATTGGATTGCCAAGGTATTAGGATATGTCTAGATTTTGTTCTGCCCTTCCTGGAGAATATGGTTTATCCTAGGTCTCAAGATGCCTTTTGTAACATCAAACATCATATCCAAGATCCATTAGCAGACAGAAAAAGGGAAAAGATTTTTTTTATTTTCCTTTTTAAAACAGTTTATTGTTCACTGATGTATATTTCTGTGCCTATATAAGTTTCTGTGTACCACATGTGCACATGTGTCCATAGAGTCAAGAATGCCCTGCACAGATCCTCTGGAACTGGGATTACAGGTGGTTATGAGACACCTGACAGTGTCTAAACATGGCTCCTCTCCAAGAGCAGTATGCACTCTTAACCTTTGACCCATCTCTCCTATTCTTTTTCTTTATTTTTAAGAATTTTTTCTTAGTAGTTAGACATAGTACTATAGTTACTCACTCTTTTTTGAGAGTTATTTATTTATTATGTATACAGTATTTTTAGTATTCTGCATGTATGCCTGTGGGCCAGAAGAGGGCACCATATCTCATTATAGATGGTTGTAAGCCACCATGTGGT
>LOEQ01003626.1:261585-285683 GCA_001685075.1 Bramus lutescens | reverse complement strand
CCCCCCCCCAGTTACTCACTCTTAATGACCAAATCATGCTGAGAATATATTTGTTACATAGACACCTAGATAAGACATTCGTTCCCATAAATATCAAACTACATGTCTTCAGACCTAAGTGTGGCTCTCGTGACTCATCAGAGAAGCTCCCCTTTGCAGCAGACAGAGACCATTACAGAAAACCACAACTGGTCATACTGCAGAGACCAATTGGTCATGGGGTGCCCAGCTCCAATTGATATGTGTATAATTAAGTTCTTGCACCTAAGGCCCAGGGAACATTGTGGAGAGGGGGCAGATAAGAGGATCAGACAGTCACTCTGCTTTAAGACTGTGACTCTCAGAAATTACAGGGTACACTATGACTGCCTAAGAAAGACCTGAACAATGACAAGACCAAAAGACATGCTAACATGCAGAGGAAATCTTAACAGGCCCCACATCAAGACAAAGAACTAAGCAGAATACTAAGAGAGACCAAATTAAGTCTTCCCCAGGAAGAAACCTCCTAGTTATTTATCCAATAATGCAAATAATCAGCCCCAATCATATACATACAAGAAATGCTATATTTTAACTAAAATTGAAAACATCAAACTTATCTGCTCCAAGGGAAAAGACATGGATTACAGTAAGCAGTTATGTGATACGGATGCCATGCTTACAATGACATCCTTAGGCTATTTAAAGATTATCATTAATGAATGGGGAAAGGAAACAAGATAAATCAAAGCCATTGGAAAGAGGTCTTTAAAAATATGATTTGAAATAAAGGAGGCACACATTTCTTTAAACTTATTATATCTGGTAAATATGAAGACAGTGACGTAAATGCATGTAGTTCATCATCTCCTTTGTAGAATAAAGAACCTTGAACTTTTAGCAGTATGATTCTGAGGAGTAGGAGCCAAAAAAAAAGCTAATGAACCGTGTATCCTAAGATCCTTCAGATTCTAACTTTATAAGCAATGATAGTCATGTGTTACTTTAAGAACAAGGATGCCAGAACCAGGGTTATGAGTGGGCCCACTGGAACATCCACACCATCTGTCATCTGTTGGAACACGAGAAGGGACTAGTGCTGCAGAATCAAAACTGTAGGATCTTGAGGACACAGGGCAACAGCAGGATATCCACAAGGAGTCTCAGTGAGGGCCCAGCATCGATAGTGTAGCAGAAACCATTGACCTTAAACCAGACCAACGACCCTTTGCAATGAACACTTGCGAGTAGAGAAATATGGATAAAAGAGTCCACTACATGACCAACTCTGTCACACTACAGCTTCCATGATGAGATTGTTTTTTTTTTCTTTTTCCCCTTAAATTTTATTTTACTTTATTTTTAGAGGGAAGTTGCAAGGACAGAGGGTAGATACGGAGGATGAGGAAATAAAAGGGATTTAGATGTATGCTGTAAAACAAACATAGAATAAATAAAAAGAAAATTAAAAAAGAACAGGACTGTAATCTGAAAAGGAGTTGCAAGGCCATTTCATAATGGCCTATATCACAGAATATAGTCAAAGTGATCTAGGTAGGCACTGTGGTCCAGTCCACATGATATATATCATAATTATATATGGTCCATTATTGGTTGAGATGCTATACAGCTTGTGTTGTATGTTAAAAATGATAAGATTTGGCAAAGCTAGATGGGCCATCTGTAAAAATTCATCATAGCATTCATTTCTGTTTTCTCTACATTTAACAAACTTCACATAATTAATAAGTAAGCTAATTCCTTATTTCTCTCTTTTTTTCTTTGATATTATCATTCTAGGTACCCAAGGGTGGTTCAACAATATTATATGGACCAAATTGACCTTGAGTTCACAGCAATTCTTTTGTTTCAGCTTCTTGGGTAATGGGATAGCAAGCATGTGCTACTCAGGACTAGCATATAGTTTGTTTTCAAACTGTCAGACTTTGTACATTTTTCTTTAATTAATACAAGGATGTAATCTAAACCAACATACAATCACAAGTTACTTAGAAGCAATAACTTCAGTCCTCATTGTTTCCTCTTTGACCATGCAGTTTAGCATCTTCAGAATAAACTCCCAGATTCATCAAAAACTAGAGGTTTTTTAATTTTAAATGAAAACATCAGTTTGAAGGAAAGTCAATAATATAAATATTATCTCAAATGGATCACCTTTTAAAACCTTGTGAGGTATTTCCTTATCCAGTAATATTTCTTGAAATAATAGGTTAGTTTTTGTTTTGTTCTCCAAGGGGTTCATGTATAAGACAAAGGCAAGAATACATTTTATTCAATGTTTTCTTCTATTTCCAACCTGATCTTCTTAGAAAACATCTCCTGACACCAAAGGGCCAGAAAGGTATCTGACACACAGACAGTTCCCACAATTAATGCACTGGGAGTGCATTGCAGGCTTCTCTTCTACATGCTTCTGTCCCTTTCTATGGCATCACAGTTTTAGGGAGCTCTGGAGGATAGGGAATGTATCCCGGCTAGAACTCACTTCGATTAAATTTCTTCATGGTGTCTTGCTCTTTATAAATATGGTTGATTTGCTAGTTTATTTTCACAATTCTGTTAACAAGAAATAAGCAGTAGTCAGCATGCTAGCTGTGAAATTCAAATATAGCCTGGCTTCTATTTTGGAGTTACCTTTTCTTTTTTAATAATAAAGTAAAATAAAACAAACTTTGGTGTGTATTGAGAAAATTAACTATTACTGTTGGGTTTTCTAATTAGGTGGAGTATAGGTTTTTAAAGTATGTCCTTATGGTTCTCTGGATTTCCTCAGTGTTTGCTGTTAGGTTCCCTTATCATTTACAGTTTTGTTAATTTGAATATTCTCTCTCTGCCTTTCAGCTAACTTGAATTAGGGGTTTGTCAAGTTTATTGATTTTTTTCTCAAAGAACTAACTCTTTGTTTAATTGCTTGTTTGAAATGGTTTTTGTTTGTTTGTTTTTATTTTACCAATTTCAGTCCTGAGCTTAATTATTTCTTGAAAACTACTCCTTTTGGATATGATTTGTTTTGTTCTAGAGCTTTCATGTTTGCTGTTAAGTTTCTACTATGAGATCTCTCCAATTTTTTTATGTAGACAATTAGTGCTATGAACTTGCTTTTTAGAACCACCTTGTGTCCCTTAAATTTGGGTGTGTTCCGTAGTCATTTTCATTCAATTCTAGAAAAATTTCTTCTCCTTCCTCTCTTCCTATTGTTCTTAAGCTTTGGTCTTTCCATGGTGTTCCAGATTTCCTGGAGGATTTGTTCCAGGAGTTTCTTTTAGCTTTAGCATTTTCTTTTACCAAGTTATCTATTTCTTCTATCATATCTTCAATGCCTGAGATTCTCTCTTCCATCTCTTGTAGTCCATTGGTAAAGCTTGCCTCCAAGGTTCCTGCTCAGTTCCTAAATTTCTCATTTCTAGATTTCCCTCAGTTTAGGTTGTCTTTACTGATTCTCTTATTTATTCGTTTCCTTCCACTGTTTTGTTTGTGTTTACATAGATTTCTTTAAGGGATTTCTCAATCTCCCTTTTAAAAACCTCTATCATATTCACAAAGGCTAATTTAAGGTCTTTTCCTTGGGCTTCATCTATGTTGTAATACTCAGAGCCTGCTGGGGTAGGATTGTTGGGCTCTAGTGGAGACAAAATGTCCTGGCTGGGATTGATTGTGCTTTATACTGGCATCTGGGCATCTGGGCTTAGGAAGCTTGCAATTCTAGCTGCTGGTATCTGCTCTTGTTTTTGTTGGGTGGATATTTTGTTTCTTAGCTTCTGTTGCCTTCTCTGGTTCTTAGGAGTGTGTGATGCTTAGGAAACTCTTCTGGGATCCTGATAGGTGTAGCCAGAAGGGGCTTACAAGTAAAATATGTTTCTAGGTATTTAGAAGCTGACACTTAGGAATGGGGATCAACTGAGGGAGGCTGGGGGCCATCCCATGGAAGGAGAAGAGCATGTATTCCACCAGTATCCACTTGGTTCCCTGGGAATAGGGACAGAACATGAGGAGAGGCCACTGCAGATGGTCTGCTGCAGAGCTGGGGATGAGACTGGGGGATTGGACTTGGAGGAGCAGAGGGAGAGGTAATGATCTGTAGTTAATCTGTTTGCTTCCCTGGCTGGAGTGGTCTGTGAGCTCCCAGGTAAAACCTGCTAGAGTTGGGAGCTAGGATAAAGCAATGTGGGGGAGCAAAGTTAGGAGGAAGTCTATGTGATCAGCTAGAAATGGGGGAGGAGGGCGGGGGCTGGAGAAGGGGACTGAAGCAACAGCAGGTAGCTTGCTACAGACCTAAGGATAAAACTGGGGGATTGGATTTTAAGAAGCTTGGGGAGAACTGAAGCTCTTCAGCTAGCCTGACTGCTTCCCTGACCAGTTTGTTAAAAACTGAATATTTTACTGGCTTAAAAAAAAAGTATGTTGCTAATAACTAACATTGGGTGAAGCCCTATTATGTGGAGATGATTGATCACAAAATTTTATTCTAAACAGCACATTATAAGATATGTTTGTATGTCACTGTACTTACTGGTTGTTGCTTGAACCTGTGGATCCTGGAAGAGTTCATAACTTTCTGATTGCCTATACAAAGGTTAATGTGTTCTCCTATTGAGTCCCACTGCAATTAAATGAAGAAAACTCAAAATGCTTTTCCCATTTGTGCAGGAGGCAGTAAAAGCATTAACTTCCTTGTTGGCAAAGATCTGTTCATTGAGTAACCATCACCGAGTCCACCAGCCCCACAGATTTCCGCTTAGTCAACATTTCTATCAAGATTGTTACAACATCCCTTATACCACCACCATTTTAGATGAAACTAGGCATGGCTTGTCTTAGGTTGCTATGGTAGTCTATGCTTCCTTTTTTTTTTTTAAAAAAAGGAGGTTTATTGTTATTATTACTAGTTATGTATATGTGTTTTCAAAGGCATGTAAATTTGGGTGCATGCTCATGGAGACCCCGGGGTATTGTATTGAATGAGCTGGGCCGTTGTATCAACTAAAAATCAAGAAAATCTCCCCATGGATATGCCCACACGCACATCTGAGGAAGTGAATTCTATCAAATTTGCTCTTCCCCTGTGAGTGATTCTGAAAACAAAACTAACCAGGCCAACATCTAATTTACAAAATCATAAAGTTCTGCAGAAAGACCATTAGTTAGATGTGTGATAATTTCACAGTAACTGCATCTGGAATTTCCCTCCTCACCGATATCAGATTCAGAGGTTCCAATCCCTGGGGAAACTATTCCTTCTACCAACAGAAGTTGCAGGACATAGCAGTTCACACTGGCAGGATGCGGAGCAACTGTGAGTGGTGTATTGCCAGAGATCTTACATGACCAAGAGAAATAGCACCAAGACCAAAATTTATTTCCAGTGTTTTAGCTTCACCCATTTCCTGCTTTTCCAGTGAATTCAGTTAGGCACAACCCCTAAGCTTTGCAGAGCTCAGTTCTTGAAAAGATATAAGTTTCCCCAAAGATTACACATCAGAACCTGAAGCATTTTAGAAAACATGATTCTTTAACCTTTTCCAGATCACGCTGGAAAACTATCAAAGTTTCTCAAAATGAAACTATTAATAATTGTGGGTCTGTGTACATTTTACACAGAACCTGATGTAACACATGTATTCAAACTATATAGTTATCTGTCGGTTTGAGGACTTAAACGGTCCTGAGACAAGTGCTGTTAATGATATCATCATTACTAAGTATATGGATTAAATGGTGACTACCCCCAAAAAATTCTTAACAACTGAGAACATCATAAAGTGACTTTATTTGTAAATAGAGACTTTGGCATCCTTGGGAGGCAGAGAGAGGCAAGATCATGAGGAACCATGGATCAGGAACAGAATCAGGACGGCAGAAGCTCAACTCCCTCGGAGTCACCAGGAGCCAGAAGGAAGGAAAGTGTCATCATCTGTGCCCTTTTACAGGAAATATGGCTCAGACGATACCTTGAATTCAAGCTTCTAGCCTCAAGAGCTGTGAAATGCTGTACTTCTGTCTTCTGTTTGAAAGCACTCATCTGTTGTATTTTGTTATGAGAGTTCTACGGGACTCACACACCATTGACTTTTAAAGCTCCAAAACCCATCATTGTATCATTTGGTGAAAATTTTAGAAATGTTAATTGAAAAACATAATGTAAATAACTTTAACAATTAGGAAGCATGTAAGAGAAAGGGAATTAAAATAATAATTTAAGAAACTATGCCAGCTGTGGAGACATCTCAGTGAATAAAGTGTTTGCCTTAAAAACACAAGAACTAAGTTTGATCTCTAGAACCCATGTATTTTATTTTAAGCAAACATAAATGCTGGTAGTAAGACCCCTTGCCCCACCATGCTCTGCTACCTGTCCCAGGACCTTGTCCAAGCAGGTATGTAATAGCCACCTGTATACTAAGAACCCTAAGTCCTGCACTGAAAATAGCCCTGGAGACCTTTCTCAAACAGCTTTGTATGAGGTCACTCATGGAAACGCCTCTCAGTCCTACCTCATCCATATCTACTAAATGTGTGTATACAACCACCAACACATATCCAGATATAAAAACCAAGGGAAATAAAGAACAAGTCTATTAATAGTTTTATGTGTAATATTCAAACACAGGAATAGTCCCAGAAGTCTGTCATCATGAGAATGGATAATTTACATTATGTATATAATGAATACTACAGAGGGGAATAGAAAGAAATGGTCCATTATTACATGCAGCAACATGGATGTCTCTCCTCCCAGACTCAGCAACATGATTTCCTAAATGAGGCCTGAAGAAGTACATCAATAGGCAGGCTAACATGGAAGAGGGAGATCTCACAAGACCCCAAACCTAGACAAAGAACTATAGGGATAAAGAACGTTAAGAGGAATGAGCTCCCTTAATTCATTGCCCGATTCCAAGTGATCAGCCCTAAAATGTGTGTGTGTATTTGTATGAGTATGTGTGTATGTGTGTGTGTGTGTGTGTGTGTGTGTGTAAAACAATAACAACTAAAAACAAAATTATGGTTTTCCAAGGGAACAAGGGAGTTGCGTGGAAGAGATTAGAAGGAAGAAATCAGAGGGTGAAATGATACAATTCAATTTCAGCTGAAAAATAATCTGTGGACCACAAGGCAACAATATAAAAATGTTGAGGTGAACCACATTGCTAATATTATTTTTGTCAGTGAGGTACTAAATCCATTAGGTTAAGAAATCACTGAAAACTATGCTGAGGATAATGGTAGACTAAAGACACAGCTGTGGGTACAGTCAGGCATGGAAGTAGCTTCTGGCATTGGAAAATTTTCTCTATCTTGATCTGTGAAAATGGGTATATTAAGGGAGTGAAAATTTCACTGGGTTCAAAATTCATCCAGTGTTTCATATTAATAATATGCCTCTAAGGAAAAGTGAAAATTATAGAAGTTAAAAAACAGCAAAGCACACGGTTTGAAGGACTCTGGAAGTAACTGGACCTCCTTGTAAAGGTCCTTTAGGGTAAATGGTTCATTGCTCCATTTTATGAGGAGAGTTGGATTCTGGGCGATGCCAGGCTTTGCTCTTCAGGGAGTTAGGTAATAAATGCATCAAACTATTTACACATATGCTTGAAGGTTACAGAAAACGGGAATGATGCCCTGAAGACTTAAAGAGTAAAGAAAGTCATCTTAGCCGTTACCATCTGGCAAATCCAAGACTTCAATTATTTAAGCAACACTTTGGGAAACAAAAAGAGCGATGATCTTGAACAAAAGAGAAGCATCATCAAAATCTTCCATAGCAGCAATGGAGGCAACAATAGGAGTCAGAACCATGAACTTTCATTGTGTTTCTGCAGCCCATGATGGTGCTACCATTTTTCCCTGAGGTTCTTTTCATACTCTTTTTTTTTTCTTGTCAGTTTCTTTTGGGGCCACCCCATCTCCCACTTTTCTTCTCAACATTGACATGCATCAGACCAGGACCTCTCCAGACAGTTGCATATAATCTTATGACTCTAAGTGCCATCCGTAAGCCATTGCCTCCCAAACCAGCATCCAACCTGAGTTCTCAGCTAATCTTCAGACTCACAATATATCTGCTTGGTGTCTCTGTTATGTATTTAAAAAGCATCTCCAGGCTACAGTTTTGAATTTTCTATTCACACTCTACACTTGTTTCTTCCCTTTAGGACAATCTAATCACACTGGTTAGAGCCCAAATCTCCAAAATCGAGAATGATCACAAATTAGGAAAGCTATGCTACACTTCTGAGTTAACGCAAGGGATTTATCATCACAGTCTGTTTCATGCACTACACCTACTGTCCATGTCTCCAAATAACAAGGAAAGATTCACGAGCACAGGTAATTTGCTGTCTTGTTGATGCATCATCCTTGTCTATGGCAATGTCTGGAAAGTTTCAGAACTCAGGAACACGGGATAAATAGATAAATGATACACAGAATCATATATATATATATATGAATATATATCTCATTGACATGATTTAGGTGATGATATAAAAGGTCATTAGCAATTGTAACTTCTTGTGCTCAGTGGCTTGCAGCCAAATTTCTACAGATCAGATGTGAGAGAGCTGAGTAGCTAAAGAGGAGAGGAGAGAAGCGCAATGAATTAAGTTAGTACTAGAGTCTATACAGCGTACAATAGATCTTCATTGTTTGCAGATTCTGTATGTTTTTTTTAATTTGCCTCATGCTAAAACTTATTTCTTGTCTCAAAACTAGTAAAGTTTCTGAGTTCATTAGACCATCAAAATTTGAATCGCCATCAACCAACACATTACCAGCCAACCTATAACATGACAATATTCTGCCTTCCTGTTTCACTGCTTGTACTGTAGTGTGAACCCTTCCTGCAGTGTATTTAGAGCCGCATGGTGCACACCTTAGTGCTTTTGGCTGGAGATTTTGTTGTGAGGAATGATCCCTAAATGAAGTGCTAATGTTCTAGCTAGTTTTTGCAAGCACAAGAAGACATCATGAGAAAACATGTGCGTCAGAGAAGTCAGAGAAGTTTCATTCGAGTACGAGTTGCAGTGCTCAGTGAGCTATAGGATTCAGTCAGCAAATCAGCTACATTTATTAAATAAGGTATCTTTTAACAAATACACCCATTAAGATTACATTTTGACCTAGGGATGAAATATGTTGCTCCCAGAAGCTTGCAAGAATCTAGCCTTACAAATAGTTTCTCATGGGCTTTATTGCTTAGTATCTGTTAGGTTAATTTCCCTCATAACTTTGTAGCACATAGTTACCAGGAATTCCCAAAATGATTGTACCTTCTAAAACTTAAGGGAAGAAAGACTTTGAATGAATCGTAATATGAATTTATGCTGTTAAAAGTCCCATATTGATGTTTTGCCTGAATTAATAATAAAAGCATATAAATCATGCATATTAAAGGAATTACCAAATATTACTCAGTTTTCTTCCCAATAATATGTATCACTAGACAATCTACCTAGACAATCTACCTAAATTGCTGAATTTGAAGGAATGAAGATGATTGTGAATTTATTAAGAAGCTAGGGCTATTGTATCTTTAAACTGTGCTTCAAATTTACATACTTCTCAAAGATATTCTAATGTAAGGATGTTAGAACATTTAAAACTCCAGATGTACATATCTTCCTACCACCTCACATGCTGAATCTGTTAAATGACCCTTTTGGCAATGTTGATCCATGCCATCACATTTGGGGCTGTGACCATAGTTAAGAGTTCTTCAGACTTGTTCAATTTTTAAGTTGATTGCACACAAAACCCATCACCAACACGTAGTCTATAATTTTGTTATCCCATTCCAGAACTGCGTGTGCCTTTGTAATAAAGTAGCTAGATATCATTACCTCATTTTCCCTTTCATCTGAGATTATTAGATGAGAACTGCATAGTTATCCCTAGCATACAGTGATAAACTTTTGTCACGGAATACACACACACGCACACACACAGACACACAAACACACCAACTTCCAGGAAGTCCCCATTCACTCACTCACAATATCATAAAGTATGAGAGTCCTAGTAAAAATCCATTGAAATAATGTCTAGCTCCAGGGATCACACTGTAAGACATGCCTTGACATGCTGAAGCTAACTTAGTAATAAACAACTGCCTTCTTGTATTTCACTGATCCTACCACACACTTATTCCTTTCCCATTTTAACATTTCTGAAAATGAAGTAGGCCTCAACAGTCGACATCAGGTCAGAACTGAATTGTCAGTGGTGCTCTCTCTGCTTTTTCAGTGAGATGTAGAAAGCAACGGTGCTTCTTATAATTGGTGGCATCTTAGATTTATCAGAATACAGGGCATGGATCAAGGACCAGGAGGTCAGAGAACTGTGGATGCAACACAAGAGCAAAAGAAAGTTGGGTAAGTGGGGAAGAAAATGGCAAAGTTGAATGAGCAGGAGGATTTACAATCGGGTATGGGGAATATTTCAGTTGGAAGATTGCTCAAAGGTCAACTTGTATGTGATTAGAATTCTCAAATATTTAAAAGGCTGTCATGTGGAAGAAGAGAACACATTTGTTTTGCACAGTACCTCGGGGCAGAGTAAGGGCCAATAGAGTGAAGTAAATAATGCATTTGAGACTCAAAACACAGGTGTTATGATTTCAGTGTGAAATGTCACCTATGAGCTCATGTGTTTGAACATTTGGTCCATTAGTGATGCTGTTTTAGAAGGTTATGAGACCTCTAGGAGGAGAGCCTCAATGGAGTAAATGGGTCCCCAAGTGCAGGTCTTGAGATTTAAATATAGCTCTCACACAATTCCTGTCTCATATTTGCTTCCTGGTGGTCCAAGATAAGAGCAAGTAGTTTCATGGTCCTCCTGCCACAGATGAGCTACCTACCAAGCTTTTTCTACCCTGATGAATTTGCTTCCTCTCAACCTGTGAGCCTGTGAGATTTGTCAGTATTTGGGCACAGTAGTAAGGGAAGTAACCAGTACACAGGGATTTTAGAAAAGTTGCTTATAAAACTATTTGATGAACTTCTATGTGAGAGAGTCAGGATATGAAAAGGTTATAAGAATATATACACAAACGTATACATACACACACATATCTTTAAGATTATTTGAATTTAAGAATTGATTTTTTTCTTTCATTTCTAACAGTTTTAAAATTCTAAAGCTCAAAAGAATACCTGTTGCTATGATAAAATATCATAACCAAAAGTAACGTACAGAAGGGAGAGTTTATTTGAGATTTGAGCTTATATTTCCAGAGAAGGAGCCCATAATATCAAGGTAAGCATGACACAGCAGGCAATTTGGACAGCAAAGTGTGAGATCACATTTTGTTACATAGGAAGCACTGAGCAAACTGGAAGTGGGGCAAGGCTGAAGTGTCAAAACATGCCCCCAATGACATCCTCCCTCCAGCAAGACTCCATGTCCTAATAGTTCCATGACCTCCCCAAACAGCATGACCAACTGAGGAGCAGGTGTATAAATATGTGAGTCTATGGGGAGCAGTTTTCATTCATATAATGACTACTATAACCACTCTAGCATCTACTAGGAAAGGAATTTAGACAGATCATATAAAAGAATAATGAAGAGCCACATGTGATGGTCCCAACTGTTAAGTAAGAAAGATTCGATCAATGTGGCCATTTAGAGGATGATGGAAAGGAAAGCTTGTGAAATACTGTACAGCTGCTTAGAATAACCATTATTAAGACCATCTGTGCACAAAGGAAAAGGTGTCAAAGTGTTGAATGGGTGAGCGAATCACAAAAATCCCCATCTTCACCGATGATAGAGAACATACCATGTCTGCATATAGCCAAAGAGCAGATAGGAACAGGAAAATGAAAAAAGGTCATTTGCTGAGTAGCAGAATTCTTGGTTGGTGTTTTCCTTTTAAAACTTCAATCTCAGTGTTATTGTGATTAGCTGGTTAAGTGATGTCTTTTAAGTTGAGAGAGCTGATATTTTTTCTTGATGTACACAAAGTAGGGATTCTCCAATGTGAATTCTGTGTATGATAAGTCCCTGGTGCTCCTTTATGGAGCACCAAAGCTGCTCTCAAAGAGTTAATTGTCCAGTATCAAACTGAATGAGCGACTCTAACATAATACACCACATGATCTAGATGATAGCGGTAGGGGAGAAGAAACTGGGATGGGAGAAGAGGACAAAACAAGCACCTTATTACTGACAAGAAACAACTTAATGGGCGAAATATTTTGGCTAATAGTTTGAGGCATAGTCCACCATGGAGGGGAAGACATGAGAGTAGGAGAGTCACACAGCTGTGATGGTAAGAACTTGTCTCACACAGCTGTGATGGTGACATCAAGAGAGTCACACAGCTGTGATGGTGACAGCAGGAGGGTCACACAGCTGTGATGGTGACAGAAGGAGAGCCTCACAGCTGTGATGGTTACAACAGGAGAGCCTCACAGCTGTGATGGTGACAGCAGGAGGGTCACACAGCTGTGGTGACAGCAGAAGGGTCACACAGCTGTGATGGTGACAGAAGGAGAGCCTCACAGCTGTGATGGTGACAGATGGCCACACAGCTGTGATGGTGACAGCAGAAGGGTCACACAGCTGTGATGGTGACAGCAGGAGGGTCTCACAGCTGTGATGGTGACAGCAGGAGAGTCTCACAGCTGTGATGGTGACACCTGGCCCACAGCTGTGATGGTGAGAGCAGGAGAGCCTCACAGCTGTGATGGTGACAACAGGAGGGTCACACAACTGTGATGGTGACAGAAGGAGAGCCTCACAGCTGTGATGGTGACAGATGGCCACACAGCTGTGATGGTGACTGCAGGAGGGTCTCACAGCTGTGATGGTGACACCTGGCCCACAGCTGTGATGGTGAGAGCTTGCTTTCATATGGGTAGATCAGAAGACATCAAAGCGAAAGTGCTAGTTCTTAGCTGGAGATGGCTTGCCCCTCTTTTTATTCAGTGCTAGACTCCATACCCTGGGATGGTGCCACCCTCTTTCAGGGAATATCTTGCTCCCTTAGTTAAAGTTCCCCAAAAATGTCCTCAAATGTCCTCATTGCCAATGGTGGATCTCTTCTAACCTGGTTAAGTTGGCGAAGATAATTAGCATCACAGGTAACTGAGAGTCTATGAGGGACAGCAAGTCAAGCTACCCAGGAAGCACAATCTTAAAGCTGAATGTGTTACTTTAAATTAAAAATGTTCATTTTAAAAAATCAAGGAATTTGGCTTATACTAAAAGATTGTGATAGTCTGCTCCTCAGTCATCCTCTTTCAACTATCTTACTTCTAGTGATTAACTCCCTGTCCACAAATGTGATTCTTACACTAGTAAATCTTCTAGAAATTGTACACCTTACTTATTTTCTACCTGTTATTCAAGATACGGAGTTAGCTATCATCCACTATCATCATCCCTCATTCCCTGAATTTAATTACACATAAAATGTTGGGTTAATCAATAACCTGTGTTTGCATCATTCTGACCACATAAACATTGTTGATTCCTCAGCAAGAAGTCACTGGGTTTACACATCTTTCCTCATAGAACATACTGTTTGTTGTTTTTCCTGTAGTTGCTAATAAACCCTTGTTCTTTATTTCTCCATTTTTTCAATGTGTTTATTACTACTTTTTTCTCGGGTCTCTTAAAGTCTATGGGTTATTTTTGCAAATGCTCTACTACAATTTAAAATGCTTTATTGAATCTTGTGATCTTCTCTCCCACATTCTCCTCCCATTTTGTATCTTATGCCTTGTAGCCAACACCTCGATGTCATTTGAATATTAACTCTCGAGTTTGCCACATAGACTTCATTTTATTCTTATTTTGTTGTTGTTGTTGTTTGTTTGTTTTTGCTTTTGTTTTTGAGACAGTGAGAGTCTCACTATGTAGCTCTTGAGGCCCTGGAACTCATTATATAGACCAGGCTGGCCTCAAACTCACTACGATCCACCCACCTCTGCTTCCAGAGCGCTGGGATTAAAGATGTGAGCCACCCTGTCCAGACATACTCAATTTTATAAAGCCCATTTTTCAGAAGCTTCCTAAAATTTCTAGTAGATAATATTCTTCACCCTTTATGTGAAAAATGCCTATATACTGCCTTATATACTCAATGGTTGATAACCTGAGTACAGAACATAAGATTATGATGCCTTGAAAGTTGAATATATTGCTGTTTTCCCATCTCCTGCTGCTGAGTTGACTGAAATCATTCGAAATCCTCCAGCCATACCTTAACTTTTAATATTCTAAGGTTGAAAATTCACATGCCTTGATGTAAAACCCCATATACTGTGTAAACTAACATAGAGCTTGTCAGTGTACAATCTCACATACGTGAATATGAAAGACATTCCTACATTGTTCTTGATATCTATTGTTTCCATTACCTACTATATCCAATCTTTTGGTGTATGAGTATGTATGTGGTGTGTGTGTGTGTGTGTGTGTGTGTGTGTGTGTTATATACTTTTAGGTGGGAGCATGCAAATACCCACGTGCATAATGGGGCTAGACAAGAATATCTGATGTTCTGTTCTATCACTGAATGCCTTGTTCCTTTGAGACACAGTCTTCAGACACTGTGTCTGGAGTTAGGCTGGTGACCACCAACCACCACTGATCCATCTGGTACCATTGCCCTGCCCTTATGTGGGAGTCCCCTCTGTGTACTGTGATTACTATTAATAAATAAAGAAACTATGGAAAGTTGGGAGAGACCTGAGTCAGAAGTCTGCCAAGCCCTGCGGTAACTGGTGCCTGCGGCTCTCCACTGCTCCTAGTATTTCCCTGCAGAGTCTCCCAGAGGAGCTATGTGCACATCATTTGCAGGAATCTATGTGGTCACCTTCTCCATTCTGCCAAGTTGTTAGTCCTACCTGCACCACTTCTCTTTGGAAAGGTGCTTGAGCCATTCACCTCAATTTTGACTGTCCCACTGCTAATTTTGTTCCTGCAGACTGCAGTCTCTACTCTGTTGACATCGTGTTTAAAGGGATGGAGAGGAAGACGAGATTGGTCTAAGTCAGTGGTCCTCAACCTTCTAATGCTGCAACCTTTAATACAGTTTTTCATGTTGTGGTGACCCCCAACCATATTTTTTTTTTGCTACCTCATAACTGTCATTCGGTTACTCTGATGAATCGTAATGTAAATATCTGATATGCAGGATATTTGATATGTGGATGCTATGAAACAGTTGTTTGACCCACCCACTCCCCCTCAAGCGGTCATGGTCCAAAGATTTAGAATTGCTCGTCTAAGTGGATAACACACTGTGATTTACTAGAAGCCTAAGGGCAATTTAAAAGAACCAATGAAGTTAAATAAGTAGTAAAGAGAGAACTGGATTCCAGGCAGATTTCCCTGGAAATAAGCATGGAGAAATCCCCAGATAGGATCCACAGATTCCTGGAAGCCATCTGAAGTAGCACAGCACTCCATTTATAAGCACAAGATGGTGAAGAACTCAGAACATATTCGTCAGAAATGTGTACCGTCTGAGCTGCGCTTCCTCATCTGCAAAGTAAAAGAATAACTGGAACTACCTCAGATGTCTTCCGAGCCATGGAAGTCAGAGGATGGTATGTGAAGAGCTAGCTTCCTTGTCTAGCCAAACTGTTGGCAAAACCGAACACATGCTCATGTCGGTGTTAGGACCCCATGACCAAAAGACATGCATTGGGAGGGAGATCTGGACTTTCACGACTGCTAAAAATAAACAAAAGGAGCAAAAGCAAACAGCAAATGAAGAATCAATGTTAAAACAAAATCTGACTTGGAGTAATGAATCACGCCTTTAGTCCTGACACAGGAAGGCAGAGGCACGTGGCTCTCCATGAGTTTGAGACCAGCCTGGTCTACATAGTGAGTTCCAGGTCAGCCAAAGCTACTTGATGAGACCTTGTCTAGAAAAAATGAAAAAAGAAATTAAAATAGAGTTTGATTCCCAACAGACACAAGCATTGTTGAAAGGATGAATAACTTTCATCAGTATTGGGTGCTACCTAGAAACTGACACTTGGTACTAGTACATGGCAGCTGTTGAGTTATCACTATTACAAAACATAATGAGGTAGGAAAAAATGCCGCCTTGGAAATTTGAAGTAGGAAGTTGGAAACTAGCTGTTGTATTCTAAACTAGCCTAGAGGTACACTCTGATATTTCCAGCAAACTCAAGATCACATTCTATCAGGCTGTGGAGGCCGGGACTTACCTTCATCTACCTCGCCACCTACACATCTCCTTCCCTCCTTTCCTCAAAAGACCACAGCTGTGTGCTTCTCCTCTGTTCCCCAGTGCCTAACACTGTACTTAAGAAATAACAGTTTTGATAAAAAAAAAGACTTGATTAAATTCTTAAGTAATTATTTTTTTAGCAATAGCTCAATATGACAGAAGAGAAAATAGCTAGTTTTCTGTTTTCATTTAATTCAGATGCCTGACTCAGTCCAAATTAATTTGCATTCTAGACTATTTTTCTTCCTTCCTTCCTTTCTTCCATCCTTCCTTCCTTCCTTTCTTCTTCATTTTTTCTTTTGTATTTTTTGAGACAGATCTCTCTATTAGTTCAGGCAGGCCCCCAGTTCATTCATGTTCCTCTTGTTTGCCTCAGACTCCCAGGTACTGGGATTACAAAACTGCATCTGGCTTCCAGTCTGTCTGTCTATCTGTCTATATCTATCTATCTATCTATCTATCCACCCATCTATCTTTCTATAAATTTATTATGCATAAACTAATACATTGAAACAAAAAAATCCCTTTCTGTGAATTTCTAAGGGCAGCAAAGCCTCCATATGCCACCCAGTAGTACCCAATAACACAAGCAAGGGTGTCACTATTATACTGACAAGGGTGGATTGCTTCTGCCAATATTTTAAAGTGTTTTTACCATTTTTTCTCTCTAAAAGTCTCAGGTTTTACATTAAGATAAGTGGAGATAATCATATTAAGTGAGTTAAGTTGGCCTCATGAGAAGGACAAGTATGCTTCTTCTCATTTGTGGTTGCTAGCTCTTATATAGATACATACAATCAAGTATGTACACGTGCCATAAAACTAGAAGTTAAGTAGTCTAGTCACAAAGGTGAGTACAGGAAGGATCAGAGAGGGAACGTGCTCAATATGCCACGGACATATCTAAAATATTTGAAAAGGAAACCTATAAATTGAGAGGGTACATAGTCGAGTGTTTCAGGGGAGGGTTCTAGTGCTGACTGCATTTCTATAGGATGTATTTACCAGGTGTTTCTTGTTAGCTAGACATCTTGTCACAGATTATAAAAATGAAACAATGCTTGTTAAAAACAAATGGGGAAAAGATGTTCTCATAATGCCTAGAATTTTACTCTTTGTGGACTTGCCAAATTGCATGGTTCTACAGTGTTTTCCTGTCATTGTAGAAAGTGAGTGACTTTTCCTGCTTAGTACCCGGGCTTGGAAAACAGCCTCAAATGCAATGTCCTATTCTAATGGTGCATAGTGCTTTTACCAAAAAAAAAAAAATTCCAATGAGAACCATTCTATTCTTGCAAAGAGAAGCAAGAATTCAGAGAAATACTCTAACTGGGGTCATGCCACAGGTCAGGTGCACACAAGAAGCAGAGCAGAAAATGGTGAGGACAGGGGTGAGGGGAAAGGGTGACAGGGGTTCCATTCCTGATTTCAAGTCTAATCTATGTAGTTTTGGACAAGTCACCTCATCTCTCTGGATCTCTGTGTCCTCACTTAGGAAATGAGAAGGTCAAACCAAGGGTCATTCCAATCTGAGTAGTCAAGCTATAGAAACACACCCAGATTTTCTGGGTTTCCCTCAAAGAAACACAAAAATGAACTGCTGTCTGAGATTAAACTTTTGTCACCAAGAGCCCAATGCATACTTACTTCTCAATTTTCAGTTCCTCCCTTAAAATAACAGTTATCTACATGGTTGGATTGATACCTGTTACTTGACAGAAACTATCTTAAGAAATAAGGATGAAAAAGCCCAGTGCCTGCCCTCGGGGAATATACTGATCCGCCAATAGGCATATGACCAACATCACATCTCTGTTCTGGCTGTCAAACTGGAGGAGAATATCCAAAGTACAGAGAAAGCAGTAACTGATTGGATAATTGAGTCATAAAATTAAAATTCATTAGAGAGAGATGTTTGAGTTGACCCTTGTGAATGGGTAGGTATAAGGCACTAGCCATGGGTCACATAGTCAAGAAGATGGGTTGGAATGGGCTCCAATCATGAGTGGCTTATTGTTACATTTGATACCACTTTATAGTCTATTATTTGGATTGCTCCCCAAAATATTTCAGATAGTTTATTTAAATGAGAATAATAACAAAATAATAAAAAATTAGACTGGCTTAAATAATAAGGAAATAGTTTAGTTTAGGAAAGAAGTCTGGAGATCAGCTTGACTTCAGAAGTCATCAACAGTTAGTCTCCAACTCGCTTTCCCTGTATTTCCATGACAGACTTTTTCTCGGTGCACTATTTTTCCCCAATACCCAGTGCTTTCCTCTTCAGATGGAGGGAATGTCTGACTCACTGCCCAAAGAAACTTCCTCACTTGTCTCTCTGGCCTAAGCTGTGCCATGTAGCCATCCACAAATCAGCCCCTAAGCCAAGAACCTACAAGATGCTCACCATACTAGATCTGGGCTCCTAGAACACCATAGCAGCAGGGGTTATCTCTTAACTTCTTACGCCACACTGAGAGCTAAAGATGGTGTCAACCTCCCGAAGAGCTGTGATGGTAAGTACCTCAGTGAAAGAACACCAAGCAGTGCGTGGAGGGGGAACAGAATAACAGATAAACATCAGTATCTACTGTATTTGCAACAAAAGAGGCACACTCTAATCCTTATATTCATCTTCCAACATTTTTGTTGGGGAGTGTCATCCAATGTGCTATGTAATACTAGGCAAGATTGCTATAGTAAAAGTGCCTGGTTAATGAAGGCAAAAATCATTGTCTTGGTTACTATTTTTGCCCAGCTGTCACAGAGCCATCTGAGAAGAGAAACCCTCAACTGAGACAGTGCCCATCATATTGCCTGTAGGCAAATCCTAAAGGCATTTTCTTGATTAATGATTGATATAAGAAGGCCTAGTCCATGGTGAGTGGTAACAGCCTTGAACAAGTGGTCCTGGATGGTAAAAGAAAGGAGGCTGAATGATCTGTGGAGGACAAGCTAATAAGCAATGTCTTCTATGATCTCTGCTTCTGTGCTTGCCTTGGGTTCCCGCCTTGAATTCCTATCCAGCTTCCTTCATGATGGACTATATAAACTGTAAAATGAAAGAAAACATTCCCTTTTCAAGTTGTTTTTGGTCATGGTATTTATCACAGCAAGAAAAACTAATAGAAGGCAATAGTTAAATGAGAACAATGAGTTACTAGGTAGATTTCCAAGAGGAAACGCCCAAAGCTAATTAAAAATGAAATGGGATATCCATTATCTTAGTTTTAAGTTTTCTGAGTGCCAAAACCAAAGCAAAACATCAACAATAAATATAACAGAAAGTACAATCATTAAAAATACCACAGAATATCTTAAAAGAGCGCCATTATTTCTATAACAGAATTCCCAGAGAAATTGTATTTCCACACATTTTCTAATGAGTTCAGTATGTGATTGATAACTTGGAATCATCAATAGCATCCTTGTGCTAAATGTGACAAACTTTTCAATAAAAAAGTATTTGGATTGCTTTGAGAAACTGTCATTAAACCAAAGCAATTCACAGACACTCTGAATTGATCCAAGCAGAAATTCTAGAATTATATATAAAATGAAGACCCTAAAGAACACAACAGAAAATGAGTTCAAAGTTACTTTTTCTTGGCCATTGAAATGTTATTTTTATATTTTAAAAGTGAATAATACAAGAGAACAAAAGTAATAATATGTTGAAAGAGACAACATGGAACCTTGGTGAAAGGACAGTCCAGCTTTGTCAATAACCTTGAATTATACACATCATTTCTGATGGAACAAAGCCACCTTTGAACCACTGTTATGTGCTGATGCCACACAGGACATGATGGTTAACCTGGTGTGTGTGTGTGTGTGTGTGTGTGTGTGTGTGTGTGTGTATTTTAGGATTGCGCCCAAGGCAGTAATGTTTGTCTCTCAGCTTGATTGGGTTAAAAACCATCTAAGGAGTTAGAAAATACACATCTGTGTTTCTCTGTGAGGTGGCTCCAGAAACCACTAGGTCTTAAGGCCTACACCCCAATGAACAGAGTGCTACCTTGATGAAGTCATGGTAGGACTGTAGTATAGGATGCAGTGAAATGAAGGAGGCAGAGCCCAGCTGAAGGAAGCAGGTCACTGGTGGTCTGTATCTGGTGGTTATATCTTGTCTTGTCCCCTTACTCTGCCCCCTTTCTGAGCTTCTCATCCACCAAGGGGTAACTAGCAGCCTGTGCCACATATTCTTATCATCATAGGGTAAGTGCATGGAGCCATATGCCTAGACTATGAAATGAGCCCCCTGAAACTAAGAACCTCTCTCCTTAAGCAGTTTCTGTCAGTTTCTTTTCTTGTCATAGCATTAAGAAAAATTAGCAACACAGCACATTTTACTGTAACTGCTTGTTTAATGTCTTAACTTTCCTGATAGAAGGTTGATAATCTGGATGGTTTGACTTGTCAATTCTTGGTACAAGATCTGGTCCAGTATGGAAAAATAATCAATAAGCTAGTTTACTAAAGATGTCTGGATGTGTGGGACCAAATTATACACTCTCAAAATGTGTAAGTCCTAACCATGACCTATGTTCAGCTCATGGTTATAAATAATCCTAAATTTCTTAGGAGTTCTTGTGCTAAAACAAGATTATATGGATAACCCAAATCCACTGACTGCTACCTTTACACACAGATTCTTGGAGCCAGAAACACATATGGAGAAAGCAGAAAGTGAAGACTCGGGTATGGAGACAGTCCTGGAAGAGGTGGTTTCCTTCCCAGCCTCAGGAGGGACCAATGTGAGGACAGTTTGTCTCACACTTGCAGCCTTCACACTGTCGGATGGTCTGTTCCTGTTACATCAGATGTTTGTTCCCTAGCTAGTTACTGCCCTGAGCTTCAGATCATAGGTGACCCACCTTCTAGAAACATGTTTCTCCCTGCTAAGCTTTATAAGGAGAGAGAAGACCACACTACCTTCGTCAGCAACCATGCAGTGGTGACAAAGGCCATATCTACGTGGAGACTGACGTGGGTTCCTTTCTTGTCTTTTTCCAGTCTCATGTGTAACATACCCACACATGCAGCCGAGTTTACCTACAACCTCCCATGTTAACTAGCTGTGTGATTTGGGAAGTTGACTAGAGATGCTGGGTTTCCTCATTCTAAGACATAAATAGAAGAATATATTACCATCCAAATTAAGGTATTACACATGAAAACTCCTCATCTGGCAACCAGTACACATTAAAGAGTCCAAAAATTGTCAGTGTACTCCCTTGCTTTCGTGTTATAATGAAATATGGATTTCCTCCCCAAAAGAATGAATAGGCTTTTAAATCCTACACAATTTAAGGCATTTTCCTTTAATATTATGATCTAATAACCTTCTACATTATACAGAAGGTCAAGGAGATAGTTTAACTTAAAAAAAAGAAAGATGATAAATAGATGCCATTTCAGTTTAGGAGGAGAAATACATTTTTTGTATGTGAACCACACATCCAAACTGGCATTTGAAATTCCTCATTAAATAACAGTTCCGGTTCATTGACTTTACTTACAAACTCTGGCTAAGGTTTACACTTAAACAAATGTGTTTAATTCTACTGCACACCATCAAATTATTCTAAGCATAAACTCATATTCCATAACTTACAAATTTGCTTCTCTGTGCTTTTTGTTGTTGTTGTTGTTCTGAGTTTCATTCTTTAATTTTTTTTTCCTGCATTGCTTCTCAGTAACTGAGTGTTCATTACCAAGCCAAGGAAGGGAAACCAAAAGCAAGAAGTCTTAATGATAAATGTGAGGCTGTTAGGTTCCAGTGATTGCTTCTTAAAGAGGAAAGCTACCACTTGAGCCAGGACTGGCTAGAGGGAGATTGTGTTGGCATAAGTCCATTTACCATGACTGGATTGGGGAAATCAGCACTTTTATTTCCTCAAGGCCCTCAATACTTTTGCAAGAAGATCCATACCTAGGTCACTATTGCATTACATAGAATGACTCCATTTCACCAACCAAACAAGGGTAAGCATGGTATACAATTTAAAAGTCTTAATTGGCACTGATCACCATCTATTAGGATTTCAGGTTCCTGGCACACAGTTGGAAATTTGGGTTTGAATGAAAAAAAAAAAGATTGCCTGAGTAAATGGGGAGCATGGAGACCTTGGAAGATGGTTAAAGGGAAGGGGAGAAACAGGGAGGAGAGTGGAGAAAAAAATGTAGAGATCAATAAAGATCAATTAAAAATGTTAAACAAATTTAAAATAAAGAGCTGGTCATTTCTCTACAAGCAAAGTCACCGAAGATGGGAAGAACTGATAGCTGCCATTTTAACATCAAACAAAGAAGTAGGCAAACCATTTTAAAGATATCCTAAACCCAGTAAACTTCTCTTGCAAGGCACAGAATGTTAAGTGCAACCTAGTAGCAGGCCATTCTATAATATAATCCAAGAGGAAAGGACAGAGCTACTTCACCCATCCCTCAGAAAGTTGAAAAACCAGAGCTGGATACTTTGAAGGACCCTTTTCTGGGTCCACTTAGAAACATTGTTTATCTCCCAAAGCCTTTCTTCCTCTCTAAATGAGAGTAAAGATTCTGCCACTGATTGCCTACAATACTTTGAAGCTAGAGTGTCTCTCAAATGGTAATGTGTTAAAGTTTGGTCACCAGCCTGTATCTCTACTGGGAGGTGATGAAACTGTTAGGAGGTGGAACCTACTAAAAGGAACTTAGGTCATTGGAGTGTTTATTTGACTTTCAGGTTACAATCCACCATTGAAGGAAGTCATGGCAGGAACTCGAGGCCAGAAGGCAGGAACTGAAGCAAAAACAATGGAAGGAGCTTACTGACACACTCTCTGGCTTACTTAGCTATCTGTTGCATACATCCCATGCCTACCTGCTCAGGAATGATACTGCTCATAGTGGGGTGGTCCTTCCCTAGGCATCTGGAAAATACCCCCATTGAGATGCCCACAAGCCAATCTGATGAGACAATTCTTCAACTGAGATTCTCTCTTCCCAACTATGTCTAGTTTGCATCAAGTTAAAAAAAATCCAACATCTAGTATTAACATTAGAGTCCAATCTTCATCTAAATTCATTTTTACAATAAATCTACTCTCTTATAACTAATATGTTCCTTGAGATAGTGATCAATATATTCACTTATCCATCTATCCAATAATTTATCATGCCCTAATGACCTTTTACTAGGTTCCACACTCTATACTGTTGCATTGGTAGTGGTCTTCAATACCTGAAATGGGGATACATTCAAATCACACCACTGATAAACAGAAAGAATGAAAGATAAAAACAATACTATAAGCAAAAAGTCAAATATTCCTTAGCCAGAAATGCATTAAAACTCTAGTTAGTTGATGAAGACAGTTTGAAATTGATAAAATAATAATGATGATGATGATTATGATGATGATGATGATAATAATAATAATAATACCAGAAACAACACAGAGGGCTAATTTGTTGGAGGAGTCCACTGGCCACTTGTTTGTTCCGGCAGCCCAGAACCAAAATAACCACACAGAAACTATATTATTTAAATCACTGCTTGGCCCATTAGGTCTAGCTTCTTGTTGACTAACTCTTACATATTAATTTAACTCATCTCCATTAATATGTGCATCACCACAAGGTCGTGGCCTACCAGCAAAGTTTCAGCATGTCTATCTCCAGTGGAGGCTCCATGACTTCTCTCTAACTCCTTCTTCTTTCTCCCAGTATTCAGTTTAGTTTTCCCTGCCTACCTCTCTTCTCTGCCCAGGCACAAAACAGTTTCTTTATTAACAAATGGTATTCACAGCATACAGAGGGGAATCCCACACCATCTCCATTTTTCTGTTTAAATAAAAAGGAAGGTTTTAACTTTGACATAGTAAAATTACAT
>LOEQ01003626.1:209090-221819 GCA_001685075.1 Bramus lutescens | reverse complement strand
AGGGAGGAACTGTCAGGCAGCGCGCGGCCCTCGGCCGCGGGGCTAGGGATGCCCTAGGTGTCTGCTCTTTTTAGTATTTGTCTCATCTTGAAGACCAAGGCACCCTTGGAATTAGTATTAATGTGTTTCCTCCTAGACCAGGATCATGGGGGTATGTAGCTTTAGGAAATGACACCCAGGCAGGCTCTTCACTAGTCCGTGCCCTAGACTCAGGGTCTTTTCTATTGTTGCTCTCCCCCGACCCCCGCCCAGTGAAGATTTTGGGTGGCCGCTGAGTTCGTTGATGTTGAGAGTTTTGTTGCTATTTAATGGAATTAGCATTTATTATTGTGATCATTCGAAGTTCAATGTCAAGATAAAGGATTGTCATGGAACCAAAATTTGACTTTAACCGGTTCTTACTTCTCAAACTTCTGTTGACCAGAGTTTTCAAAAGTGAATGCTGTTTAAATTAACCAGAGTATCAGCCAACAGTTAATCGAAATTAACCCAAGTAGACGTTAACAGTTTTGTCGAATCGCTGTTTTCTCCCCAAGAATGGGGGATGTGACCTATAAGGAAGGAAAATACCGACTTTTGAAGTAATACTCCATTTCCCATGGTTTATATGATCTTGAGCAACTGTCTTTAGTGTGTCAGGCTCTTCATTTTTTAACTGGAAGTTTGCCGCGGAAATTTATATGCAATTTTGAATTCCCAAAGTCAAAATAGAACGTTATCAGGATGTATGTCGTGATTCATATTTTAACTGCAATATGCGCCAATAAACAAAAAGAAATGGGTCTTACCTCGGAGTGTAAGAGGTCACATGGCTTTCAAATGGAATTTTAGGTCATTGGAAAAGAACTTTGAACTGTGAGTCATTTGGTAGGCAAAACAAGGCTAATGCATGGGGTAATTCTGCTGTGACTCCTTGGTTGTGCTTTTCAACTGTGTGGAAGGAGACGGAGGCTTTATGTTCATCATTTTCAGTATTTCAAATCCTGCAGTAACACCCATAGGTACTGGATGTCAAGTTTTTAAATTTTTCGTAAAAGAAAAACGTTTAATTTTAGGATTACAGTATTTACTGAGTTTTAGAAATGACATGGTCTGTGTTTTCACTGTCAAAATCTTAGCAGAAAAATTGTTAGTTTTAGCTTATTAACAGAAATACTAGCAATTCATAGTTTCCTTTTTAAAAAGTGTATCATGTCTTGTAAATTTTCCATTTTTTGATGACTTTTCTCACCATAGGTTCTAGATGGGAATATCTTTTGCTTTTGAATGTCAATGAACTTAAGAGACTTACATTAAGATTATTAAGAATAAGCAAAGCCTGTGGTTGATTATTGAATATCTCAGTGGATCCACCTATAGGTAGCATCAGATAATTGCTTTAACAGTTCAAGGATAATTGAACTTAATTAAAGAAATATTGAAAGAAAACAAGAATAAAATACCATAAACGTTGAATTAACAGTTCAGGAAAATGAATTTCTTCCTGGATCGACCTGACCTTGAAAGGCATCTTCAGTTCAAGCTGAATGTTACCTCTGTTGGTTTGTTCAGAGTAGCCCGAGCTGTTTGGGATGCCTAAGATCTAAAAATTTTGCTCTCATAGTTGAGATAATTAAGACCATTTAACTAATACTAATTTAACTAGTCCTAGTAGAAGATTGGTTGCTTTCAGGTTTTTCAAAGTTAACTTCAGCTTTGAAGAGTATTTTAGTAACTGTCATGAGACATCACTATTTATTGTAGATAGGGGATGAAAACTTCCCGAACACCAAGTAAATAGGATCTCAACTAGGAACACTTCTTTTGTAAACCCTTAGGAAATACTCTGTTGGCTTTTGCATTTCATTTTTTTATGATTTTTTGTTTTATTTTTTATTAAATTCTTAGCTTAGTTCTAAAATTTGAATTTGAATGCTAAGCTCTCCAAGGCCTGTCATTGAAATAGCTGCGTTTTCCTCAGCCTCTTCTGAAACAATCTCCTTGGAGCAACCATCAGAGCAGTGGTTGGGGCACTGCGAGCATGTCCTGGGGAGCAATGCATGGCAGAGATCACCGTAGAAGTGGAAACATGGGAATTCCAGGGACTATGAATCAGATATCTCCACTGAAGAAACCATTTTCTGGTAATGTTATAGCACCACCGAAATTTACTCGCTCTACACCATCACTGACTCCAAAGTCTTGGATTGAAGATAATGTGTTCAGGACAGACAACAATAGTAACACACTCTTACCCTTACAGGTAAGAATGGTATGTAAATGTCCTTATTCCTAATGCTTATCTTTCGAATAGGAAGTGGGGTGGTGGAGGCAGCAATGGCAGTATAGGAAGATTAACAGAATTAAAGATAAACAAAATTTAAGCATATCATTTAATTAAAGGGTAAAGCACAGAGAAAACGGAGATACAAGAATTTCTCTGTAAACATGCAATGAATGGAAATAAGCTTCCAAACATTAAAAAAAGATGTTTCTTCCATTACAGTTTGAAGCCTTTAAATGGCAATTCCTTAAAAATGTCTAAGTTAGTTATTTCTTAATAGACAACCAAATTTTGCCTTTCTGATAATATAAGCTAAAACATTCTGTAACTAGTTGCACATAGGTTTGTCTGAGCTAAGCTGTTTACATATTAGGATGTTCTTCATACAGCTGTGATCGTGCCACAGTAATGTTAAGACCCTTTGAATATAATTCAAATTGCCTCCACTGGGTTCAGTGACTATAAATGCATACATATATATGTATGTATATATAATTTTTCCCCACTAACTGTGGCCTAATATTAATAGAGATGTTTTTTTTCCAGGCCTGTTTAATATTTTGTGACTCTAGTAAATGAGGTTTAATTTTCATCAAAACCTTATTTAAAGGATGAAACAGAAATTTAAGAAAGAAAGAACTTTGATTGTTTTTCGTTTCTATTTCTGTGGGGTTTTTTTTTTTTTGGTTTTTGGTTTTACTTGGGTGGGATGGGGAAGAGAACCGCTCATTTCTGACGCAAACTTCTATGCTATTGAAGGTGAGATCTAGTTTGCAGTTGCCAGCTTGGGGCTCAGATTCACTCCAAGATAGTTGGTGCACTGCAGCCGGAACATCCAGAATAGACCAGGTAGGCTGCACAGTGTGTGCTTCTCAGGGTCCTGGCCAGGAGTGTAGTGTTTACATTATGAATGCAAGTGATCATTTGCTTTTCAATTATATCATATAAGCATATGCCAGAGATTATTAAAACAATTTAGTTTTTAAATATCTCGATTTAAATTCTTAATCCATTTATTTTCAAATTTAAAAGATTTGTATTCATATTTTGAAATCATAAAAAATTGGTTTTGATTACAATGAATTAATCATGTATCCAAGAGCACCTGACTTTAAACATCAGTCAAACTGAATAGGCACTGTCTTCCTTTCAGAATTATCCGCAATGAAATTACAAATTCATATGTGTGTGTACCATTCAGCTTTACATTTCGTGTTTTAAGGAATCTTCCAGTAAATGTTTGTCATGAAGTCTGATGCATTTGTTTTGAGATATGCCTCTGAATAACTCCTCTTTTAATTTAGGGGTTTTTTACCTTTATAAAAGTAAACTTTTGTGGTATAGTATTTTTATTCTAAATTTTGTTCTAAAATATCTTCAAGATTTTTGTGATTTAAATAGGCTGTCTACCTTTCTGCAGACTGAATTTGAATGTATACTGCTATGAGGTCATGAGGCTTATTATATGAGGACATAAAAACCTCAATCCTTTTATATGAGGAGTTTTTTTTATAGATCTCAAGTTTGACCTTCGTTTTGAGATTTTGTAAGTTAAGTGAGTGGAGCTATATAATCCATAGCTAAGGCACTTCCTCAAGTAATTTATCAGCATGAACTGATTTTTACAAAGACTGTATAGGCAGATTAATAACAGCACATTTTATAAATAGCATCCTAATCTGGAGGACTAGCACTAACTTGAATAATCAGTCATTAGCTGTTGTTTTAGAAAAATCCTATTTATCAAAGTTGTCCTGCCAGGATCTCAGCATAGAAATGGTAGTTATCTTGTGTTTAGCTTCTTATCTTGTTAATGTAAGCTTCCCACTCATCCATTTCTATTCTCTTTCTCATTCTGTCCCAGTTCACTTGTATTCTGGTAGCTCTGTCATATTGTTCAGACTGAATCCATGATTGCTTAAAAATAGTTAGGTTGGGAGAGAAAGATGATTGTAGTTATTTTGAAGGTGAAAGGGGAAATATTTTCAGAGACGAATGAGCATAATTATTTCAAGTGTAAGCACAAAAGCAGTGGGCCCTGTATGACACAGCAGCCTGTGTGTTTGCGGGTAGGTGGGGCTAACATTGAGCTGAGCTCTTGCCACTAGAGTAGACAGAGGTGATGGTGAAGGAGCATTTAAGACTCAGTTCTGGGACAACAGGACTACAGTGCTTTACTCTTCCTACTTCAGCTTCCAAGCCACTCTACCTTTGCTCGTTTGATAACAGGATTTTAGGAAGAAGTTTTCTTCCCAATTGACTGTTTATATATTCTTTCTGGTAAACTGCTGAGTAATTAGTATTTGTGCAGAAGTGTGATGTGATAGTGGATAAAAATAGGTGATAGAAATTGAACTTAACTGGAAGACAGGTCATTCCAAAGCCAGAATCATCATCTTCCTTGCACTCTTTACCACAGGCTATGGGTTTTCATCTCTTGGTCATAGCCTCATCAGTAAAGAAGGATCTTGATGAGCAATGTCATGTAAAACCTTTGCTGCCCAGGCCTTTTACATTCTCTGATCTGCTTTGCCATTTCTTTTCCTCTCTGGTCTCACAGTCCTCCAGTCCCCAGGCTAAAACTAGGGGCTTAGCACCCATGGGCAATATGACCTCATTGCTGCCTTTAAGTGATCAGATAGTCTTTATTATACATTCTGTTATGTTTCCATCTTTCCATAGAAGCTTGTGGCATTTGGAGTCCTAAAAACACAAGAGCATCCATGTAAACTGGTAGTGTAAAATATAGACTATTTGGCAAAGTTTAAATACTTAAAATGCTTAATCAGCTTAATCACTTAAATAGTTTGAGATTTTATTTTGTGATCCTAGAATTTTTAATATTAGCAATTTTTGTTAACAAGTATATTATTTTAAACCATTTAACTTTAGTTTATGGTTTATATTTACTTCAGTCTGAAATGAATCAGGTCTACAATCTAATAAGTTACAGAACTAACATCTTCATTCAGGATACTTCAGATGCGACCTACGCCAAGATCTGGACATGCAATTAAATTCAGTAAATGGGAAAAATATTTTCATAGCTTAATTTATTTCATTTGTGTCAAGTAAAATTTTATAATTTGGTTATTTTTTATTTTCAATATTTTTATGGAAAAATGTCAAATTAAAAACATTTTTAAAGCACGATGCACATTCCTGATTTTAAAAATAGTTATCAGGGTTTATGTAATGCAAATGTGTATTATCTGTGTGCAGGTATGTGTGCACATGGAGATGAGGATGGTAGGTGTCATCCCTCAGGACTGCTGTCCACCTCCTCTGAGACAGGGGCTTTCATTGGCCTGGAGCTCACCATTAGACAAAGGCAAGGCTTTCTGGCCAGTGAGTCTCATGAATCCACCTGTCTCTACCTCAGTAACCCTGAGATCCAAGAACTCTCCACCATGCATGGCTTTTGAGGTCATTGCCCCATGCTTATGAGGCATGCATCTTACCATTGAACTGCCTGCCCAGCCCCTAATGTTCCTACTAATCTCTCATAAACTACATTTTCTTTTTTTGTTTTTTTTCTTTGCTGTTGGGACTAGGATCTTACTTTGTAGCTGAGGCTGATCTCAACTTTGGGATGTCCCTGCCTCTATCCCTTGAGAAATGAAACTATTAGGTGTGTCCAAAATTTATTAATCTGAAAATGCTTTTAGCATTTAGTAAGAAATAATGCTCAAAACTATTATTGATTTCCTCAAAATAGAATTTTCCATGAGACATTTAAAAAATCACAATGTGTTTATTTGTGAATACTTAGATGTTTTAAATCAATGTAAATTTCCTTTTAACATAGATTGTTTACCACTTATTTTTATATGTGGCACCTGTGCAGTATGCCCTGAGAAACCTATCAATACATGTTGTCTTCTACACTCTGGGCAGTTTTCAATGTTTTCAGTGCAGGATATTTGCTGTATATTATGGAAACTACTTTGAACTAGTTGAAGATATTTTCTATCAATCAAACATCCAAACTAATATAAAGTAATAAATCACATTTTGGAGATCTTCTTCAGGAAAGTCTGTCACTTGACTCTTTCATGGGTCCTCCTAAGAAGTAGTGTGTGGTAGAAAAGCAAGGCCAGCATTTCATGAGCCTGAACTTTGGGAGTGTAGGAGTCTTTAAACTTACAGCTAAAAGTCAAGAAGCTCTTTTGTTTGAGCAGTAGGTGCTTTCTCTGGGTATTTACTATCATAGCCTCAGTCCTTTAAGTGTCTTTGGAATATTATCTACCCACCCTTTCATAAGTGCTTATATTTTTAAACTGATAACAATTTAGATGAGTAAATCTGTTCCTAGTATCCTTCCTTTAGAAGAACACATTTGTTTTATAGCATAATATGAATCATTAAATACAATTTGTTTTCAACTATTGTCTTCAAAAGATAGTTATGAACTGTAGAATGTTTTCTTCTAAATATTTAGGGTATAGGACATAAAATATTTTAAGTACTTATACTCTTAGAGCCTACATGGTACATCATAAGAGTATTAATGTTTGTTTGGACAGTTTTTTATTAACCCAAACTTAAATATACTTAAGAACTTGAATATTGCAAAAGTCTTCCATTCAATAGCTAGAAATTCATCTGATAACAAATCAATTTTAGTATCTTATACTTGTTCCAGTGTAGTCGATTAGCAGATTCTACAGAGGAGTCTAAGATTTAGTCCTTGATAACTACCATCTTGGTAGTAGTCTTTACACTCATGCAGCTGAACTTACGTGTTCTATAGAGATTCTTACGGTAGTGATAAAGGAGTATTCATTTTACAAAGCTAGATGGGTGTGATTAGAAGGACCCTAGCCTTAATTACTTTAGAAGATAGTGGAAGAATCCAGGAAATGCCCACACTGTCAAGCAGAAAGAGAGATGGTAAAAATAGAGGCATTAGTAAGCATGTAGGTCTTGTTTGCACAAAGGCAATCCTCTTCTCACGTCCATCTTATGCCATTTGCTGTAACAATACTTTAGGTCTATGTGTTCAAGTGGTCTATAGGCGTTGTTAAGTCTGATTTGGTTATTTTCCAGAAGATGGAGGCAGAATATAAAGAGGTTTGGTGGTGTAGAAGATCACAAAGCTTGGTGCTGTTTATACTGTGCTGGCCGGCAGCTTCACGGTCTACCTAACATCTTCTTAGTCAGATGAATTAAGATGTGGCACCAGTGTGCACTAACCTGCTTTTCACATAATTCTGCAGCATGTTGAGTTTGGGAAGCACTGCTCCTTTTCATTGATTCTCTCCCGCTCCCTACCTAGCAAAGTGAAGCACAGTACAGATAGGTATGTATGTTGTGTGTTCAGGATCTTTCCCTTGAAGGTCAGTGAATTGGACCTCTGTAGGTAGTTGGTGATGAATTGGAGCAAGAGCCTCCTCTCTAGCAGCTTTGCCTCTTTCAGTGTTACTGCTCACCCTTCCTAATTCCTTGATAGCATCTTGTTTAGTCTACAGTGCTGATCCTGGCCCCTGGCTTTAAAAAGCATACAACCCTAGTTACACATCAAAGAAGAAGAAATAAACAAACTTTGTTTTTCTTTAGCTCTCTAAAGACCTAGTTCTGAATATTTTCTGATTGTTGGTTCCTTTGGGAAATCATGAGGGCCATAAGCCATTACTTAATGAAATAATATATGTAAATGTCTATGGGTACATATGATCCTAGAGACTTTTGGTATAACTTGAATCATGTAGCTCCAGGTTAATGCTTTACTTGGATTTCTGTGGAAACTGTCAGTTTACCTTTCTGATTCTTTTCTGGTTTCCTGTACTGATCATTTTGAGAGTTTAGGTGACCTATCCCTGCTTCGAATTTGTACATTCATGCGTATAACAAATGGGTGGGGATGGCTTTGACATATTTTGAGAAAAGACATCAGACTCTTTGGAGGGCATGGATCATGGCTTGTTTGTCTAGTTTCCCTTGTTAATTGCTCATTCATTGTGTTGTGTTGAGTAGAACATAATATTAATTTTTAGACATTAAAGAACTAAATTCTTCTATAAAGCAAGGGGATTGTGTTGTCAGCAAAAAAAAAAAAGCTGCTGTCAACACAGAAGGAAGTTCTCAGAGTTGGGGAAGGGGATGTGAACTGAAGTGCCTCACCCTCCCCTCTTCTGCTGCTTTCCTTTGGAGTGGAGTTCGGAGAGGGAGGATTACAAAAAGTGGAAGCACTTTGTAGAGTGAGATTTGAATGTAAATATATGAGGCATTCATACCTTTTCTAATATTAGTATCCTACCCTTATTTTTTGTATATAGAATGCTTACATATTCACTGTTTTGCAATTCAGAAGACTAAGTCAAGTTTTAAGTGTGATAGATGTTTAAAGTGTGGTGCAACTGTTAAATTCTTCTCAAGATGCTCATTTTTAAGTGCCAATGTCTGTCTTCCTAAATATATGAGAGAAACAGGAAGCAACTGAAAATGTTTTCTGTGTATAATATGTGTAAAAATGGTCAGAGAGATTATTTCACTGCATTCAGCTAATACTCCAATAAAATTACATTAATTTTTATATATTTTAGAAATGAATGTGCTAAAAAATTGTCCCTTAATAAGAGACATTGTACTTGACATGATACTTAAATATCAGTATTTTCTTGGGATACAAGTTAAGTAGTAATATACTGATCAAGTGTCCTGCTTTATATAAGAAAAATTATATGCTTTTAACTTTTACTTTAAAATTACATAGATCTTATATCTTTTCTTTTTCTGTCTTCCAGGATCGAAGTAGAATGTATGATACCTTGAATATGCACTCTCTGGAAAATTCCCTTATTGATATCATGAGAGCAGAGCATGATCCTCTCAAAGGTACGTGGCAATTTACAGCATCAGTTTCATACATATATTGGTTTGTCTGCTTATGAAAAATTAGTATTTATATAAACTAACTTTCTGATATGTAAAGAAATATTAACATTATTTTATATGCATGATTTTCTGTCTCTCGTTGTCCTTTATATTAGTGCCCTTTATATTGCAATCTTATCACCTTAAGGAAACAGGAGTACTAGTTACCTAATGCGTGTAACAGGTCATCCAAACTTTTGCCACTCAAAGCATCAGTAAGTAATTGTTGCCACACCATGTGAATATCTTAGGGTTTCTGTTGCTATGGTAAATCACAATAACCAAGAGCAAAGGTTTGGAGAGAAAAGGGTTTCAGCTTAGAGCTTTTAGTCCATTGGGGAGGAAAATCAGGACAAGAGCACAAGACAAGAACCTGGAGGCATGAACAGCAGCAGAGACCTTGGAGTGACACTGTTTCTTGCTTCTCGTCAATTGCTCAGCCTGCTTTCATATACCATCCAGGACCTGCTGCCCAAGGGAGGCACTACAGATAATGGGCCGGGCCCTCCCATATCTATTATCAGTTTTATGAATACATTTTCTCGATTGACTCCCTCTTCCCAAGTGACTCTAGTTTGTGTCAAGCTGACAAATCAGTAGCCAGCACAGTTAGTGTATTGTGAATTCACGACAATAATAATTGCTATTTCTAGCTCAGTACTTCTCATTGAGTCAGAATTGTGGAATTCTTTATAAATTCTCCAGTTTTTATCCTACAAATGTAATGTTTTTTGAGACAGAGTTTCTCTGTGTAACAGCCCTAGCTATCCTGGAACTAGCTCTTTAGATTAGGCTAGCAGAGATCAACCAACTTCTGCCTCTTGAGTGCTGGTATTAAAGGTGTGTGCCACCAATTGCCCAGCAAATGTAATTCTTTTAGAAAATTTTGTCCTAAAAACTCCAAAAACTTTTTTGTTGGCAGCTAAATTGATAACAATAATCAGAGTCTTTCTCAGCTTCTGGATTTTATACATAGGGTTGTTTTTTATTTTTGTCTCTCTAATCCTCACATTTTAAGGAGCATGTTATGATTGTTGATGTACACTGGTGGCTATTCCTCAAACTAATATAGTTATGTCTTGGGTTCTTTTGTTTTCTTGTGGGTGTTGTTGATCTTTCGCCTCTATTGTAAGGTTCTCTGTTTGAGCTCTTGTTCTTTTTCACAGTGCGTACTGTTTACCTTGGATCTTCCCTTTCAGAATAAAATCCACACCGGGGCGTGGTGGCATATGACTGTATACTAGCATTCATGAGACTGGGTAGCAAAACTGTCTCAAAAGTAAACACGCACACACATACAAGAAAGAGAATTGTTAATAGTTTACAACTAAGAATTTCTGTGCTGAATTCTGTCTTCTCTAGGAAGAAAACTCCTAGGAATTGTAAAGTAAAATCAAGTTAGTTCACCGTTACCAATGAATATGAAAAGCTTTCCTTAAGATGCTAGAGGAAATGTTTGTTACCAACACTACTCATCTGTTTTCGAGCCTAGGCAGTTTACAAGTAGAAGGGCATCTAGAGGGGGGACCTAAAAAGAAATGAAGCAGCAGAATGATGCTAAGAGTAATGAGTTAAAAATACAAGAAATTCATATCCTTTGATAGAAAAATATTAACTTTGGCCCTGAAAAAGATTTGTATGGATCGCCATGTTGGCTAGTTTCTAACTGGAACATTTCGTTTTCCACATGTGTTATGGCAGAAAAGGAAAAAGAAAACTGAGCATTTGGGAGAACATCTCCATGTAGTGTAAAGAAATAGGGCTACGTCTACTGCCATGCTGTTAACAGCTATCAGCACTGTTACCTGAGCATTCCAACACTAGATTTTCTTCTCTTTCTTACTGGCTTATTACACCACTTCCTGCTTTATCATGACACATTTTCTTCCTCCACTGATCATTACACTCTACTGGGAGTGGGGATGCTGGACCTCTATCCAAGTCTAAGCAAGGTGATTGCAAATTGAATGAGCCTGCCAGAGTTAACCAAGACATATGTTGTCTTCCCATCTTTCCTTTCCTTCCTTCAGGAAAGCACTTTGTCTTCTCTTCTTATCTCAGAAAATCATTCCCCTGTTTAATATACAAACCACCATTATGTTTCTCATAGGAGCAAGATGAAGCTTATTTTATCATCTTAAAATATCTTCTTCAACCATTATTTGCTTCATCTTCCTCATGAGATCTACCAGTAGACAGGCGAGGGAGAGTGCAAAATTTTAAAATGAGTTCCCTGGTCTCTTCTATTGTCACAAAAGTTTGTATTACTTATATATTGCTGCAAAAAAAACCTCAAGAGTTTAGCTTAAAACATTTACCTTATATAATTTGTCAAGCTTAGAATTGGGTAGCAACTTGATTAGTTCTGGCTAAGGGTTTCATGAGGTAGCAGTCAGGAAGTTGGTTGATCCTACAGCCTGAAACCTTGATTAGGCTAAAGAATTCCTTTCCATATGGTGGGAAAGTTACAGCATGACTGCTAGTTCCGTGTCTGCCTACCCCTGCTGCCCAGAGTAAATGGCACAGATCGGTGCAAACGCCCCCGTGCCCTAGAGCCTAGCCTGAGAAGCATCACACCGCTCTTCCCACAATATGGCTCAAGATATGTAAATATGAAGAGACGGGCTGGAGGGGTCCATTATAAAGCTTAATTATTTCATGAGTCAAAGGCAGATCTATGAGTTTACATTTACTTCCACTCATAAGATTAAAGCAAAAGATAAACTCACAGTGGGTGTCAGCAGGGAGGAAACAGTCGAGTAGATGTATAGAATGTGGAAAGAGCAAATGATTACTGATCTGGCTAAGAACTAAGTGACTTCACTCACAGATGCCACCCCTACTCCCACTGTCATCTAAAATTCTTTGCTCTAGTTACTCACCTTTTCCAGCACCCGCCTTTGTGTTTTAAGAAGGAGGTTTTTATTTTCTTATATAGCAAATAGAAAGCTCTCAGCTTGTTGGAGATGGACAGATAGCAAGTGGTGGCCAGACACAGAACTTTGTAGCATGTGCCAACTCTGTGCCCTTTGCTCACTGTGCACTGTGAGGATATACGCTGAGGAAAGCCAAGTTCTCTATCCCTGTGGAAGGTATAACCTGCTGGGGAAAGACAGAAGGATCATATACCAAAACTAAATGTATCTACAGAAGCTAGAACTACTGTAGAGGAGGAAATGTTTAGAAATATGGTAAATGGAAGGTTATTCCTAATTTATATGGATAAAGGAAATTCTGATATGAAGCTGGAGTATAACACTGATGAAGAATTACTGGGAGGAAGTGTCATTGCATGAAAAGCAAACTTGAGATTGGCACTTCTGAAGAACTGAAAGACTGGTCCCACCCAGTTTATTGTTTAGTGCCACATGGCACCATTGGTTATACCCCATTCATTCAGTATTGTAAGGCATGGTCTGTCATCAGAAACACTAGTACACTGGGAGTGCTTTCCTCAGTCCGAGTACCTCTGACAGAGCCGCTGTGTCCTTCTGCAGTGTGTTCTCTCTGTGTACACTCTGCCTCTGATGGAGCCACTGTGTCCTTCTGCAGTGTGTTCTCTCTGTGTACACTCTGCCTCTGACGGAGCC
>LOEQ01003626.1:187570-203402 GCA_001685075.1 Bramus lutescens | reverse complement strand
CTTTCTTTCTCCCAGCATTCTGTTCTGTCTACTCTGCCTATCTAAGCTGCTATCAAAGGCCAAGGCAGTCTCTTTATTTGACCAATGAAAGTAACACATAGACAGAAGACCCACCTACATCACCTCCTTCTACCCCAATGGTCACAGGGCTCACCTCAGGCCTTCAGGCTGACGGCAAGTACCTTTACCCATTAAGCCATCCCACTAACCCCATGTTAATGTTAAAATAGACTTGCCTAAAAGTAGCACATGTTTATTATGGATATATTAAAATCTTAGTGAAATGGTCATTCCACAAACTTGCTTACAATTATAATGAATGACTTGCCTCAAGACGTTGTATACTTAGATCCTTTGGGTTATCAGGAAAGTCAGCTTTGGGGAGATGGAGGTTCTTTTTGTAGAGTGGAACACGTAGAGTGTGGTGGTTTGAATAAGAATGACCCCCTGCCAGCTCATGTATGAATGAATGCTTTGTCATCAGTTGATAAACTGGGAAGGAGGAGGAGGTGTTACCTTGTTGGGGCAGGTGTTGCCTTGGAGGAGATTTATCACCAGGAGTGGACTGTAAGCTTTCAAAAGCCCACACCAGGCCTTGTGCCTCCTCTCTTCCTGCTCACCAAGATGTAGCTCTTAACTACTTCTCCAGCATCATGCATAGGCCTCCATGTTCCCCCCAAGATGATAATGAACCAACCTTCTGAAAACTGTAAACAAGATTGCAATTAAATCTTTCTTTTATAAGAGGTGCCTTTATCATTGTGTCTCTTCACAGCAATAGAGCAGTGACTATGACAGATGTCTACATTCCTTTTCACTTTTCTGTTATCTGGAAAATCCTGCTTCTGCCTTCTTACCTAAAACTTGCTTAGTTTACCCATCTATCTGCATCTCAGCAAGCAGAAGAAAATTAGTCTTTCCCTTTTAAAGCATATTTTCTAAAAATTGTACATACCACTTTTATCTTTATCATCTGGCCAGATCTTACCCAGTATGACAAAAACTGAGAAGTGGAGTTTTTTATGCTCTGGGCCCTTTTTCCCCCATAAAAGAAATTGGGGTTCTCTTGTTGATAGGTAGGCATTAGTGTCGGTTTATGTACCGCCAGCCTTTTAGACTTATAGCGAGGAATTACTTTCATAGCCGTATGTTCTATTATGCATTTTTTTCGACTGCAGTTTAAGTGTTGTTAACCTTCTATGCATTCTTTTTCCTATATCCTGTTATCATTAGGATCAGTATCAAAGCAACATAAGAGAATCAAGCCAGTCAGGTTCCCATTCTGGCAGTCATTCCTACCAATGATGCAGTGACTTAACATTTCTTGTGATAAAGTATATTCACACTAAAATGAAAAAATTAAGAATCAAATTCAAAGGATTGTTACTAGGAGTAAATAATTGGCAGTTGAATCTATAAAAGCCCTTTGTATATAATAAGCCCACCGATGTTGGTTATCATTACTTTCAGTTGGCAGATTCTTAATCAAAGTGGTTTTGATATAAATAAAGCATCAACTGTGAAAGTTAACTTACTAATTAATATTAACATTTTCACTGTAGTAGATGATAAGTAATTGGATCATTTGAGTCTAAATTTGCTCATTAATTTGTGGAGTGTTAGAATATATATTCAAATATACACTCATTCACCAATTCATTTTCTTCCATTGCCTTTTAAAGTCCATTCAAGTGCCAAAGTGTAAAAGGACTGATTTGCAGTCAAAGAGAATAGTGAAACTATTAGAGAATAAATTTGTATCGACATAAAGACCTGAGGACAAAGGCTCTGCTTATTTAATGTAACGTTCTAGTATGTAGGCCTCCATTCCTGAGTTTAGCTAAGTGCTTCTTTGTGTTTTGTTTTGTGAGATACTGTACATACATAATTCTTAAAGCAGTGGACAGGCATTACTGAAGTTTTGTGTTTGTGTCTCTGACTACACCACAGGGAAGGCTTGTCTTATTTCTCTTTTTACCTTCTGTGTTCTGCGTTCTATCAGGAGAGAAGAACTGTTGTACTCAACAGCAATATGGTTGCCATTTGAAGAAATTTACTATTTTAAATAGCATGTCAGAAAATCAGCAATTTTTGATGCCTTTACATTATTCTCTAAATTTGGTCAGCGCAACAAAATGTTAGGGAAGTCCTAATTTCCAAAATAAACTGTGACTCCTTGAAAGTTTTGTGACATGCTGCTAAAATGCCGCTTAAAAGCTGTGTTTCCTAGGTCTCTCAAGTTTGTACCTTATCTGTGTGTTTTCCTGATTCTCACTCCTCAGAACAGTAGACATAATTGTGTGTTTCTGGATTATGGAAGCTCTATTGAACAGCTCATTTAGTTGATTCAGAAGCCTGGGAGTAAAAAGAGGTGATAAATTGTCCTTTTAAGGAACAATTGCTTACTTTTCTAAATCACAGTGTGCCAGAGATCATATTATGCTTGTTTCTATGTGAATATCTACTTCATTAATCTGTGTGTGTGTATGCTTATCCTTCTGATGGCAGTGAATTTCATGTAGGGTTATTGTCCTTTTAAAGAGAAACTATGCCGATGGTGACTAGAATGCAATCCCATTATTACATTTGAATGTAGCTTTAAAAATGAAGTATCAGAGTTAAATGAATGCATTCCTGTCTTTCAGTGAGCTTCAGTAATTGCCATCCTTGCTGTTGGCAGTAGCCAAACACTCTGGTGTGAAAATAGTAGCTGAGCTACACCGTGTTTTCTTCATGGTCTTTGTAGCATGTATAATACTGTTGTCTTGAAATTTTTTAAATACAAAGTCTACAAGAGGAGAAACTTAGAAAAGACAGTTTGTTACTGTTCTCACAAGCCTTAGTATTTTCTCTTTTTCTTCATAAATATTTTTAAACTCTAAATGAAGTACACTTATAATGATATTAGTAATAATAATAGCCTAGGGTGTCTTCTTTGAATTTCTTTATTTAAACATGACAGTATAAAACCACATTGACATTATAAAAACCACATTGAATTAAATTTTTAAAAAAATGAAAAGGCTTGTTCTAATTTTACATTTTAAAATTTTAGTTATTATTGAATTCAAAGTTAAATCTATTTCCTCAAAGTTTTTTTCACAAAAGTCTAGAGAAAAATTCCAACTGTTTGACTACACTTTAAAAACTCATTTATCATGTTTTCAGAACCCGAGTCACCATGATGCCTTTGTAGTACAGATAGAAACACACATGTTTGCATTTGTTCTCATCATCGTGATCTTACAGCATGGGAACTAAGACGAACTTTCCCAGTTTGTTTTCAGGTTTCAGAGATAATATGCTTTGAGTTAAAGATAAACTTTTTAGTTTTAAAAACTATGCAGTGCTTACAATTTTTTTCTTTACCCTACTTAACCCTGCCCTTTTTTTCTTGTCAAATAGCTTCATAATCTCTAAATTCTTCTTTTCTTGTCTATTTAAAGGTCGTTTGAGCTATCCACATCCAGGAACTGACAATCTGTTGATGTTAAATGGTAAGTTTTACCAAAAATTTTATGTTTCCATTTGGTTCATACAAATGGAGATGATTTAATATGTATTCCCCTGAACCTTCCTCCATATAGATAGTTCAGTTGTCTCATAAAAATAGTGTTCAGGTATGGCTATACTCACCTCTAGCCCCAGCTCTGTGGGATGCTGGAATGAGCATCATGTGACCCATCAAATACAGACCATCCTGGGTAGCAGAGTGAAGGCACATCTTTTAAAAACCTGAAGTAAAGCTGCAAAATTAAGAATATGCGTCTTTTGTCCCTGAAAAAAAATAGTCATTGAGAAGTGTATTTGTGACAATATAATTCAACCACTCCAACCTCAGGAGCAATCCCTGTTGGGATGATGGAGTTCTGTTTCAAGTTGTGACCTAAGACAAGAAACTTAGTTCTGTTTCCTGTTTCTCACTCTGTAAACTGGATATAAGACAACTTCTAAGGACTAAATAAGATAAAGTTTGCAAAGTAAATAGACCCTAGTACTCAGTATAAGCACTTGTGTTTGTTTTAAGAAATATAACGGTGAATTTATAAATGTAGTAATCACACTGATTTAACTTATTCTAACTTTCCAATTAGAAGTTCATCAATCAGAAAAAAAATCTTTGATTAAAATGTTTTTTCTTAACATTGGACAAATAATAAATATATTTATAATCACAAGATTAGCATAAACATGATTATGGGAGTGGAGATGAGGGGGAAAGTCCTTTTAAGGAGGAATTTTGAATTACAATCAAGGAGAGGCAAAAAGAGGGATACCTATAAATAATACATGCTCAAAATTGCATCATTACGTTGGCTTGGGTCCTTTCCACTTAAAGCTTTATTGAAATAGAATGTAATAAGGTGTGTAAGCAAATCTGAAAGTGAGGTCACTGTGAAGTTAGGCCATGTACACAATGACTGAAAAGACAGAAGAGTAGAAAGGAAGCCTGTCGCCTGAGGAATGTCAGAGGAGACAGGATTTTGGAATGAGAAAATATTGACGCACGGTGATGGGTTGATCACAACCTGAGTATAATGCCTTGGGTTGGCAGACATATGGCAGCCGTGTCTAACCTAGTCTAAACATGTAGCAGACTGGTCTAACCTAATCTAAGCACTGGGACTTTGAGCAGAGCGATGATGTTGGAAATGTTATTCAAGGACCTCTTCTAGTCCTTGGTTCTCAGTCTACGACTAACATGGTGCTGTTGAAACTGAATATAACATTACAAAGTAGCTTATCGTTAATGTTCTGTCCATTTGATTTATGAAATAGGATAGGCCTAGGTAACAGTAAACTATATACAGATTCACTCCCCTTAAATGTTCTATGAAGAAAATAAACATAAATAACTTTTTTTATTCTAACGTCTGAAAAAGTCACTGAAGTTTCCCATTTTTCATGTGTCAGGATACATTTGAAAGAAGTGCCCCTCAAAAACATGTGAGTTGCATTATTCACAGCTTGTCCTACGTTGCTGACTGAAGAGTAGCCCAGGTGGTAATGATAGAATACCAGTCATGTAAGCAAGGAACTTAGAAAGGTACAATGGTTTTGCAGTTTATGATGTTGTTGTTGTTATGCTAGGTTATTAATCAGTTGCCTTTGTAAACTGCCTGAAGTTCTATAAATGTTGACTAAATTATGCTTCTTCATAAATAAGATATGAAAATATTTTATTTCAGGCAAGTTACATCTAGTAGAAAATATATTTTATTATTTCTTAAATATGAGCACTCTTAATTGTCTGCATTTGAGGTGATGGTGCTTACTTGGCAAAGAAAGACAACTTGGGGGTTTTAAACTTTTTTAGCAAGGGATTAGGGAAGGAGAAAGAAGGTAACGACTCTAGGGCATCAACAGATATTCAGGTCAGGACAAGAGCTTTGCTCCAATGAGAAGCATGTCCTTTTTTTCTTCACTGGGGACAAACAGTGAATAGGTAAAATAAGATTCACTTAATTGGGTACATCCATGGGGTGAGGTGAGGAAGTCTTAAAGAGTGAGGCATCAAGGATACTAAGGATACTGAACAAAGGCAGATAACAGCACTTGATAAGGAGAAATGCAGCTTAGATATGTTAGCATGTTATGTTCCCTGGAAACCAAAGAAGTAAGTGATGGTAATACAAGGTTCTTCCTACATTAAGTAGTTTTTAAATATTACTGACTGATGGTGGAGCATCTTATGTCATAGATTGAACTCACTGTAGTGTAGTCAGCTAAGTAAGTTGCTTCACTATTACTTATTATTGTTGTAGCATAACTAATACTGTTTACTTTAAAGATCAGTTTTGATTACTACATTTTATATCACTGTGCTATGTGAGGTGTGTGGGTAGTATCACAGACTCTAAAGCTACCTTGCCTTTCTGTACAACCTGGAACAAAATGCCAAACTTGACCCTGACTTTATTTCTTAATACCTAAACCAGAGCACACTGCTTGCCGCAGGGGGCTATTGAGAGGAGTGAGTGAATTCATGTACGTATTTAGAACAGCTCCTGTGAGTATTAGCTGGAGAGAGCGAGTAGTGGAAATCAGTGCAAAGATCATCAGTTAAAGTCGGGTCCTTCAAACAGATGAGGAACTAGCTGGGCGAGTACTTCAGATAGCATGACAAGAAGAAACCACATACGTGATGTTTTCAGCTATTGCAAAGATGTTGCATATGATGAGCAGAAAGCTTGTTTTGTTAATTGCAGGAAACCAATAGGAAAGACGCTGCAATAGAAATTGTAAGGGAAAAGTTTGGGTCCCTTGTTTTCTGCAATGTAGGATCTTTCTTCGTGGAGTACGCAGAATAAATTTCAGTGATACAGACATAGTTTTAAGCAAATGCATGACTGTTGCAGTTAAGAGCATTTTTGAGAAAATACATATAGCTGACAGAAATAAATGATTACAGTGATATTAGGCCTGAATATCTTTAATTAAGCATAGTTACGATATAAATACTAGTAACATAATGCCAATAAGATATACTAACATTAGAAAGGCCTTATAATTCCTCCTTACAAGTTGTAGTTAAAGCTTTCAGATAAAGGTTTAAATAATTAATCTGGGGTTAGGAAGTCAACCAGGATGGTGATCACATGGCCTAGCATTAGGGAGAGCCTCCACTGAACTTATGATTATAAGCTTCTGCTACTCAGATGCCCCTTAACATAAGATACAGCTACACATCCATACCCACTTAGCTCATGGAGTTATATGGACTAAAATTTTTTAACATAAAATGCCATATAAAGGTGGAGTATGGTGCCATTAATTGTGGCACCCAAGAGGTAGAGAGTAGCAGATCTGTCAGCTGGAGACCAGCCTGGTCTACATAGCAACTTCCATCTAACCAGGGCTGCATAGTGAGACCTTGCCTCAGAAAAAAAAAAAGGAATATAAATGTAACCACAGAGGGGCTCCTGTTCCTCAATAAACCATATTCCCCAGGTAAGTTTGGAATCAAGTGGACTTGATGTAGAGACTGCAGTTACTGGTTATTGTAAGTCACTGTTATTGTAAGTCTCTGTTTTGTGCCCACAGTTAGTGTATATCGGCTTTTTAAGAAAGTCACATTATATGCAGGTATAGACTGTTTAAAAATCCAATTTTAAATCATTAGAATGATAGTTTGTTTACATATCTGAGTCTATAAACCTAGCACATATAGTATCAGGAGAAAAAAGTAAAGTCGGTGCCAGAAATCTATGTGTTTTCTGAAGTATAATGAAAAATACAAGGTTCTGTGTGTCAAGTATTTGACTCTATTTGGATTAAAGTGAATTTTCCCCACTTTTCCAAAAGGAAATAGCATTTTTATTAGTACCTTCTCACAAGAGGGGAACCAACAGAGCAAAGTATCAGGTGAGGGAAAAAGTATTAGCAAGCTAGTTTGGACTTTAAATTTGCATTTGTTATCATATATACAACCACCTATGTGATCAGAGTTTGTTTTATTTTTGGAGTGAAATGAATTATTATGTATCTTTTAATTAAGGAAATGTGCCTAAGGTTGGCATGCTGGTGCATACCCATCATCCTAGCACTTGGGAGGTTGAGGCAGGAGAATCCTTCCTCACCTGTGTAGTGAATTTGAAGCCAGCGTAGGCTAGATGAGACCCTGTCTTGAAAGACAAGACTATTATTGATTCTATACTTCTAAAGACAGATGCTCCAAATATGCTGTATCAATTTATGGAGCTAGGAAACCAGGGAGGATAAAGGGAGTGGATGAAGATGTAGGGTTTTGAAAAGGACTGTTATTTGGGTCATAGGTTTTTTTGTTTGTTTGTTTAGTTTTACATTCTTTATGCTGGAGAAATGATACTTGCTTTTGTTTCTCACCAAAAAAGAACATTAACATATTTCTAGTTGATTTTGTATTTTTTCCTATGCTACATTTTAGCTAAAGTAATTTAGCTATAGAGTTGAGAACCAGTACTTAAGAACAGACATCCTTAAACAGAGTATAAAAACCATTCTGTTTCCTTACTGTTATTGTGGCTAGAACCTGAATTAGATCATTGGTAATCCTTCCTAAATTTTACAGTCACTTGTATAGAAGACTTCAAACTACTTCTTTATACATTGAGAAAGCATCAGTAATATAGGTATATGTGTGTATTAAATGTTCCTACATGTCAAAATAGGCAAGTCTTCGCTTTTTAATCTGTTACTTTTTTTATAAATGATTTTTATAAAAAAATTTAAAAGAATAAATCACTACCCTTTCCCACATTAAACCGTCTTTATTTGGAGGTTCAGACTGTTCAATGAAGGCTTTTTTTGTTTTTTTGATAGTATTCTTTTTTCTTTTTATATACCAATCCTAGTTCCTCCTCCCTCCACTCCTCCTGTTTTCCCCACCTTTCCCCCCACCCCACCCATCTGCTCAAAAGTGAGGGTAAGGCCTCCCCTGGGGAAGTCAACTAAGTCTGTACCATCACCTCTTTGAGGGAGGACCATGCCCCCCACCACAGTACCTAGGCTGAGCAAGATATCTCTTCATAGAGAATGGGCTCCAGAAAGTCAATTCATGCATTAGAGTTAGATCCTGATCCCACTGCCAGGTGTCCCATATACTATCCAAGACATGACATTGACACTTGTTAGTCGGGATTCAGTAATCTCCCAGTAGCTCTTGTCAGCTGATTCTGTGGATTTCCTCATCGTGATCTTGACCTCTTTGTTATTATTGCTCCTCCCTCACTTCGATTGTACTCCTGGAGCTCAGCCCAGTGCTTACTTGTGGATGGATATCTGCATCTTGGCTCACTTGTTAAAGGCTAGGCTCACAACCAAAGAAGGCTTTTTTAAAACATAATATTCATGTGGACTGTTTTTGGTAGAGTTACTTGACTATTCTGCTGCAGAGCTATGCTGAAACAAACCCCAGAACTCCACATAGAAACATAATTAGAACCGTGTGTTAGACACATCATGTTCAGTACAGCGGTAGCAAAATGGTGATTTCCATGATAGGGTAGAAAATGTTTTGCATATTTTAACTTCATTTGTAGTCAATTCTCCCTTATTCAACTCCCCACACCATGCATGTGAGTGTCAGGGTGTGGGGGCTGTGTGTATGCCATATTGTCCCTGTGGAAGTCAGGAGAAAGGCCAGGAGGTGTTCTCTTCAGGGTTAGGTTCCCAGGATTGAACCCAGGCCTTCTGGCTTACATGGCAAGTGCCTTAACCCACTGATTATCATACTAGACAAACTTCTGGTTTTAGTGATATAGAAACTTCAAATCTGAGAGAGTTGTCTAGATTCAGAAATTCCTCTGGTGTGAGATAATTGGGAAAATTTACTAAATGACTAAGCTCAAACCCAGGAATGGCATGAAGCTTAAGCTGCTATAAATATTTATATGTTTTCACTCTTTTAGTATTGAGAAGCCCCATCTAAGAGTATGAAAGTTAAAAACATTAGCAGGATTACTGTTGCATTACTAGATTGGGAATTATTTTCCACATTCTGACTTCATCACAATTTATAGTTTGATTTCAAACTTGTTGAAAATAGTATCATTTGTTTTATGAATCTTTGATTTCTGAATCATTGTTGAAATTCTCCAAGGTAAACTTAACTTGATTAATATTATTGGCCTACCCTGAGGAAAAGCAAAAAACCCAGCTCCTGAGATTTTGCTGTGCAGCATCTATGCTATGTTGTGGGGCCTGTTGACCACTTTGAAGGCTTAATATAACTGTTAAGAATTAAGGAATTTCATTCTCCTTCACTTAATAGCTCTGTTTTAACTATGTTTTTCAACCTGATCTTCTACATTTAGTTTCTCATTAGTATGAAACAATTTTAAAAGCCTGTTTACATCTTAAGAATTGATAATAAAATTCTAAAAGTGTTGACTACCTTTACCCTCACAGTAAAATGACACATATGTTAAGATGTGCAGCAAATCTGTAGACTTTGAGTCCGTTTGCATTCAACAACAGATTGAGTATACACCATAATGACAGAGATAAAACTGGTTAGCTTCCTTAAAAGAATGGTAGATGCCTTCTGCTTATTGACTTATTTATTAGAACTAGAAATGATAATAGCTGACAGGTTTTGCCTTCCCTATGCATTATTATAGGAGAATTTATGCCATATTGGCATACAGTAGCATTTCTTTATAGCAAAGTTCAAGATATATTCTTTTAAACTTTACTCAACACAGTACATACTTAGTGTGTGAAATACATCTTTTGACCTTTAAGTTTTATACTTTAAAGAGAGGATATTTCTGGCAATTTCTAATAAAAATTGTGAATTGAGGGTTTTTTTCCAGTATTGAAATTTTCTTACTTCCCCAATCTATAAACATAAATTAAGACCTCAGTCTTATAGCATTCATTTTATTTTGTTTATTGTTTGCTTCATATAAATTATCAAGTAAAACACTCATTATATGCACTGATTGAAGGGAAAGATTTTTCAACATTGGTAATTTCTTATGAAGGAGAAATCATATTTGTACACTATCCACAGGGATAATGTAAACTTCCAGTTCCTTTCTACTTCATATTGCTAGTATTTATCATTCTGTGAGGGTAGTATTCTAAATTTACACTAGAATTCCTTTTACTCAGAGGCAGGCACATAGTCAGTTGCTCTTACAAAATTTGTCAGAAGACTAGAAACTATCATTTATGTCATTTGCTACAGTCTCTTACTGCTTCCCTAAGCATCTTTGAACTCAGTTTTGATTACAGGACTTAGACTCCTATCTCAGTAATCAAGACTCTTAATAATCTATATCTTCTGGTCCTCCCTCAATCAGGATGTGGTGCGGCAGGTGGATTCTACATAGGTGGTGAACAATATGTATCATACAACTTTTTATCAAAAGAAAAATGGGAATTTAATTCAAGATAGTTTCATCATTGAGAAAATGATTTGGGAAGCTAACTGTAAATTGTTACGCCTTTCTGTAATGATTAGGTGAAACAAGTACTTGTGAGTTTTAAATGTGAATTAGGATAAATTTTACAGCTCTGGATGACTCAAATTGCATGTGTACAAAATATTTGTAAAAGGATATATCTGACATATCACATGTATGTCTGTATTTATGTATAATTGTAATGATAAAATATGTACATTTTAATTGCTGACATTCTCACGTCTTAAAATAGAGTATCAATGCCCACATGACTTTTCATATCATGGTATTTGTATGTGTGGGCTTATTTTAGTTCTAACATTTTACAATTTGTCCTTTGTTTACATGCAGCAAGGAGTTATGGGCGAAGACGAGGTAATTCATTTCTGTTTGCTATAGTTCATCTGTTTCTAATCGGGCTGTATTGATCAATGTCATACTTACTGATTTCAGAATTCTTTATGCAATGTCTGAAAGCTCCTAGAGGAATCACATATTGTTGTGAGAACTTACCAGCTTTTCAAATTCTAACTCTTAACCTACAATGGTATATTTTCATACTAATGGTCATTAAATAAAATTTGTCCTCAAACTGTCAAAATTTTTAACTCTTATTAAAAATTGTATCTATATCTTCTAAAATAAGGCTGTTTTATCTGCCTAAGAAATAAGTTTTTTAGTATTAACCAGAGTGACATGTAGTAGTAGCTAGCTTGGTAAATAAATAATAGAAATATTTTACAAGAAAAACCTGCATATCAGAAGAACGGCACAGAAAGAAGTAGAGATGCTTCCCTGGCTGCCTTTCTATTTTCTCTTCATTTTCCCCTCATGCTGCTACAGGACCAGTCTCTAAACCTAGCCAAACAGGAATCCCCTATTATGAACTTGTGCTGTGGATCTGATAAGCTAGTTAAATGGTGTGTGTTCGTTTTGGTCTTTCTTTTTTGTTAGAATAAATTAAGCCTCTCTGTTCTTGAGGGATGTGTCAAAATGAGTTGGCACAATTGGCCAAAACCAGTCCTGGCTGGCACCAGCACATTGGGAGTGGGGTAGCATCAAATGTCAGAGGGCAGTCTGGCTTCCAGTGGCCATTTGATTTTAGAAAGCACTGGTTTCTTCCTTCCACCTTTGATTGACCACTCAGTGAAGCATAGGGCAGTACTTTTTGTTTTAAAGACTTCCCACTTGACTATAGTTAAACTAAATTACTGCCAAATGTCTTTGATATATTTCCAGTTCTCAATAAGAACTTTATATCAAGCTGGGTCTAGATATTGATTTATGAAATAAGCCTTAGAGATGATCAAAGTATAATTATACCAGAAGTAATTGAGCAAAACCAAGATTCCTTTCTCTGAATGTCAGGAGCCTGAGGCCATGGGAAGCTCTGCAGCATTAGGAAAGAGCAGGGCACATGGAAACTCCTTGACATCAGGAAAACTGCTTTTCTTTTGTAGTTGCTATTTTGTTCAGTGTTTTTTCCATCCCCCTCTGAGAATGAGCATACTGGTCTGGGGTGGATTATGGTTAGCATTGTGCTAAAAGTGTATAGGACTAGTTAAACTCTGTCATTCAGAATTTTCTACTTCTGTCATAATCCCTCCTTTTTATTATTATTAATTAAAATTATTCATTTATTTTACATCCCAAACCCCTATCGCAGTTTCCCCTCTCTTCTCTCCTCCTATTCCCTCCCCTCCAGCTCCCCCACCCAGTCCACTCCTCCTTGTTTCTGTTGAGAAAGGGGCAGATCTCCCATGGGTGTCAACAAAGCATGGCATATCAAGTTGAGGGAGGACTAAGCTCCTTGCCTTGCTTGGCAAGCAACCCGGTATAAGAATGGGTTCCTGGAAACCAGCCAAAGAGTTAGGACAATTCCTCTTTCTAATAGAAGAATAAACAGCTATTGTTTTCCAGAAAGAAAAAAAAATAGGATAGTTTGAATAGTAGAAATAAAGAACTTATTTTAATTAATTTACTAAGCCTCAGGAAGCATTTTTTCTTTAGAAATTAATCCCAAAATTGGTAGATTGCATATGGAATGAGAGGATATGAGAAATAATTTTAGAGGGAGTGAGTTTTGGAAGTTGCTGAGGTTTGGTATGTGCACAGCGTGTAGCCATTTAGATTCAGTACCACTGTTTATAACTGACAGTTTAATACAGAACACGTTGCTTATTCAAAGTTGAACTGGAATGTGAAATGTGTGTATTGTTGCTCTACCTTCCCACATCTTTGATAAGTAATTATAATAGTTATCAGAAAAAGGACAGGAGTCCCTAAAGCATGAAAAAACATCCCTATAGTAGCTGCATAGGGGGATGCCCGGCCTTGGCCTGAGGGCACGGCCTCCTGTGTTTCTACAGTGTTTAGATTTGATGGCAACACTGGCATTATCTACTATTTTTGTTTATTTGTCTTGTTTAGTTTGTTTCCTACTTTGGTCACCCTGGAGCTACATGATAGCAGAGTTGAACTGTAGCATAGTATACTGCTTGTAAAATGTAATTTACAGCTCCAAAGAGGCTATTCTACAAGCTGTACCCTGCCACACCAATTTTTAAAGAAAACAAAATTCCAATGTACTTAATTTTAAGGACAGTATACCTAGTGATTTTTTTTAAAGAGATAGCCTGCTCGCTTAGAATTGATTTTTTTTTTTGGTTCTTTATATTCTGTAAGAAAGAGGGCAAACTATTATTGGGGCAAAATATCTTAGAATAATCATTGTATATTAAGTACTAGATATTTTTCCTTCTTTGAAGAAACATACCAGGTAAAAGACTGGTTTCTCGAATTGGCAGTACTCAAAAGTACTTATAACTAAAAATAAAAATAAAAAAAGAAACTTGCATCACACTAGAGGGGATTTTTACTGCTTCCATCCTAGAAGATAGGAAGAATATTCAGATTCCCATTAATTTTAAATTTCTGTGCTTTCATATTTTTTAAATTTCACAACATTCTATAAATAAGATTATGGAACAATCTATAAAAGTCAAAGAATTGTGCTTAGAGTCAATCTATAAATCGATTGATTTGTACAGATATGTTTCCCTTCCACATCTCCTCATTGATATGTTGAGAAAAATCTACTCTTACATTCTAGAATAAATTCAAAATCTGAAAAATCAAGTAGAACCAAATCTGAGTATGTTAGCAAAGCATCGGCATCAGCTTCCCTGATATGCACATGTATGTTGTGCACACACTGTCCACACAGGTGGATGAGATGGGAGCAAGGAGACGGCCATCAACATTAGTACCAATATCATTGAGCATCCAGCTTGCATTTTCCTAATAAGAATGATAAACTTGGAGTAGATTTTCATATACTTATATTTTTAAATTAGTGATCTATGTATTATTACTCCTTCAAATGAGTATTAAAATTCATTGTTTTATGACCTTTTGAGAGAAAGCAATCATTGTTTTCTAAAAATGAAGATTTTTATGAGCGTGGCCAGTATGTGAAATCTTCTCAGCCATTCTGTTTGTTGCTTCCTTTGTTCGTCCGAGCGTTAGTTAATGGATTGTGCATGCTGTACATAGTTAGAGCAACACAACATTTAGTTACTGAGTAAATGGTAAGGGTACAGCGCATTCACCATGAAGTATATGTACCACGTTCAGAAATATCTTAAGTCACTTTGGGTCACCTCTTATTTCTGCTTAGATTCTAAATATTTGCGATCTGTGTTTTTTCCCAAGAAACAATTTTTTTAGAATTTTGTTTATTGTATTTATGGATTGCTAATTTTGCATAAAATACTTCAAAATGATACTGTGTGCAAAATATTAGCATGTCTAAGTTCAGTCCAGCATTTGGATAGTCATCTTAATTTCCCTAAAATCTAAGCAGTTCTTTCCTTGCTCATCCTACTCTTTTGAAAATGTAGAATTATTCAATTAAAGTAAGATAAGTTGAGCGATTAATTCACAATTCATTAATGTTTAATGGATATTGTTGGTGGTCATTTTGTTGAGGGAAAAAAGGAAGGAGGGATGAAGGGAGGGAGGAAAAAGGACGGATGGAAGGAGGGAAGAAATGGAGGGAGGAAAGGAGACGGGCAAGATGAGTACTCTTAGTCTGAAAATTCAAATTCTAAGAAATAACAAAACAAGAACCATTCCTTGCCCACGTATTTCAGAGAAAGGATATTTGATCTATAATTTTTTTGTTGAAGAACTTATCCATTGATCACAAAGAAAATATCGACATTTATTTCTTACTGTCCCCTATTTCTAAACAGGAAATTTTGGAATTTAAACTGTTACTCAACATAGGTCTCTTTCAGAACGTCTTATTTCATTTGAAATTATCTGTGGAGTAGTTCCTATTTCCTGGAGGTTCTTTCTTCCTGTTGTTATAGCCTATAAATTTTACATAGTTATATCCAACATATATCTAGTTAGTGTCTGCAGCAAACACAGTTCTCACCTCAAAAGGAGAATGAGATAGTTCATTTCGGAACAAAATATGAATGGGCAAAGCCCAGGAACAGTAATTGAGATTGCCTCAACTGGTATGTGGGAGACCTTATATGGCTTTCATAGTCACAGAACTAAGGAAGTCAAGTAAATTGGTGGCAGTAATCAGGCAATGGTTCCTTGTAGGGGTGCAGGAATGAGTTTGTTTTGTCTAAACACTAAAGAATTAAAAACCAAATAAAAAATTGAAAATCAAGCAAAAGCAAGGTTTACTCAAAGAGGACAGTTTCATTGGAGTTTAAAAGAGAGTCTTTAGGGAAGGCAAGCCATAATCTCAGCAGCTGCCCAAGGGAAATATCCAGGATCTTTAGTTAATGCAGTTAGGAGTGGACAAGCACTTAGTGGGGCCAGAATCTGCAGAGAAAGTGTAAGGTAGTGATAGGGAGCGGGCCTGCTTTTCGCCCGGCCCAGCTCCCGCACGGCTAGCTTATACCCCGAAATAACAACAC
>LOEQ01003626.1:171277-187525 GCA_001685075.1 Bramus lutescens | reverse complement strand
CTTTATTAACCAATGAAAGTAACACATACACAGATGACCCTCCTACATCAGAACCCCAAGTACCAGAAAAGGCATATTTTTATCTGGCGAGCAGTGGGAAAAGAAGAAAAAAAATTGAAATGGTTACACTTTTGAGTCTGCTGCACAGACCTAGACAAACTTGATGACATCCCATAAGGGATTGGGGGAAGCGATTCTGGGAAGGAAAAGTTTATTATCTCATTAAAAGGCTGATTAGTCTACCAGTCTCTTTAGTGTTAGCTCGAAGTAAACCCACCTACTGAGGGGTGAACTTTGGCCAGGTGGCACAATTGGATTAACTTGTTTATGTTTTGGGTATCTTGGAGGTAGTTCTCCAACCATGCCAGAGATTCCACCTTCGTGACAAAAAGAAACTAGTTTTCTTTAGTGGGCCTGTACTGTTGCTGTGTCAAAAGATATTTTACAGCAAAGAGAGATGTCTGCTGTAGACAGCATCAGATGCTGTCTGATGCATATGATTAGTTTAGAGGTTTGTAGAGGCTATTCCAGCTCTCCATACTCAGTCAGTCAGCTTTGTAGACTCTTTAGCTTGGGTGGCTTTTTCCCCTGGTGACTCCATTTTAGACTTGCTTGCTTATTTTTATAGGTATGTAGCTCTCTCCTTCTTTCCCATCCAATTCTCCACAAGATGTCATAATTCAAACTTTATATCACATCATCATGGGTCAAATATTTCAAGATGGTAACATGTTAATCATATTTTAATTAAGCATTTATTTCTAGATTAAGGTATATGTTATTAGAGTGTACACTTGTCTCTTTGTTCTAAAAATATATCCTTGATTTGATCTTCAAAGAACAGCTTGTCTGCATTGCTACCCATTTCCCTTCTCTAATACATTTCTGAAGACTAAGCTTCATTTGATATCTGTATTGTACTAAACATGTACAACATATCACTACATGTGGCAGCCACCCAGCTTCTTAAGATTGCTACCAACAAATGTTGGGATACCCTCAAATAGTTTTCATTTCTTGAAATTATCATATCAATTTGCTTACCTTTTCCTTTTTCCCTCCTGACCTCTCTGATGCTTCTGTCATGGTGCTGTTTGGGCTTCTTGCTTTCTTACTCATCCTTTCTGTAGTGGAAGTTCCATGCCTTCTGTATTTGTCAAGGAGCTGCCCTCCTCATTGCTTTCTGGAGTTTTCATCACTGATATTTCCAATCACTTCCTTGGAACGCTGTTTTCTTGAAAGACAGTTCCCTTTTTTCTCCACTCTGAAGCATTTGAAGCTTTATATGTAGTTTCACCCATGTCCTGTTCTTGTACCTGTGACTGACATTTACTTCTTTATAGTCAGTCAATGTGGGACTTTCTTTGGCTACTTCCTGTCCACTGTTGTTTCTCTTTCATTTCTCATCCTTGTTTTCTTGCCTTCCTTGTAGTTTGGAGCCTCCCCTAATCTCAGCTGCTTATTTGTCTTCCTCATTCCTCAGTCATAGGATGTCACATTCTTGCTGGGGCTTCTTCACCTAGATTTTTGCTGTTTTTTTATCCACCTACTCAATAAAATATCTTGTTATAAGGGTAAATTCTGCCAACCTCTAAAGGCTTTTCCTTTATTATGTCTGGCATGTTTCAGTCAGTTGTTACCTAGTGCCCTTGGAGATTCAAGAACTTACCATAGTATTCAGTATACTATTGCTTCCGTCTAGTCTACTGCCTTTGAAGCATTTGTAGAATTTCTTAGAGATAGATGCCATCCTTACATGTATAGATCTTGCTTTGCCTATGTGTGCATTTCTTGAGGGCAAGGTACTATATTTTGTTGAGTCATACAGGGCATCAGCATTAATTAATAAGACATGCCCTTAAAGGGATGCATTCCTAAAGAGTGGGCTCAAATAGGAACTAAAATCCTAAGATGCTCTTCTTTCCTTTCCACATGTGCATAAGTCCCCTCTACATAGTCATATGATTGTCATATGTGATAAATTATTTCAAGATCTATAGACACGTAGGGCTTGCTGCTTACTATAGCATCTTAAGTGTTTTCTTGGAGTTTTGTTGTTGTTATTGTTGGTTATTTTGTTTCTTTCATAATGTCCTCTTGCCTATTTAACTTACACTGTTTCCTTTTTACCACTAGTTTCTAAAGAATTTAGTAACACATTCATGCCTGTTTCCTATACATTAGGCTCTTTCTGCTATCCATAAACATTTGAAATGAGCTAGAAAATTTATTGTTTCTTCTGTGCTGTACCTATTGTCATGTGACTCTATTTCTTCTGCTTTTGTTGCCGGGGATGGACTTGGAGTCTCATCTGTGCTAGACAAGCCTCTGCTCCTGACCCACTTCCTCAGCTCAGTGACTGTTTGTCTCTAGGCCTTATTTGAGTCACTTCTCTCTTGAACCTTGCTGTTCTGCTGTCTGTATTCCCAGTCATTTCTATGACACTGTCAGCTTAGTGTCTAACTCCTTACATTTGGCATCTGTTTGCTTGCCTTTGTTTTGTCATTTTTAATATAAGAGATTGAGTTTATATTTGTCCTTATATTTTAGGTCGATCGTCTCTGTTTCCAATAGACGATAGCTTATTGGACGATGGTCACAGTGATCAAGTTGGTGTTTTAAATTCACCCACATGTTATTCAGCGCATCAAAATGGAGAACGAATAGAACGCTTCTCTCGAAAAGTTTTTGTTGGTGGGCTTCCTCCAGATATTGATGAAGGTAAGTTCATCCAGCCTTAAAAACAAAATGTAGTAAAAAGGAATTTTTGAATTCAATTATTTGAACAAGTACTTTTAAGTTCTAGTGATTTTTAGCATATGCATCATCACTGTGAGCATTTTTATGAAGGTCTCTGTTCAAGCCCATATCCTAATGTTTAATGCAGAACACACATGCCAATAGCTGTGTGACTGTAACACACACGGCATTCCTATACACACATACACAGTGCAATAGATGGAACCAGATATAAATTTCTATCTGTAGTGTGCAAAAATCAAAGGTTAAATTTCTTGAAATTTATCAGTTTACTTAAAGATACAGATACACAGTATGAAATCCAATAAGGAAGTAGAAATAAAACATAAAATAGGAAATTATTACTATGCAAATGTTAGTTAATATGTAATAATACAGAAAAATAACTTAAGGTAGAGGTTAAAAAATATTTAAACTATGCTTATAATGTCATGAGAAATCTACCCATTCATTAATAGCCTACAGAGAAGATATTGCTACATTTGGAGAATATTTTCAGTTATTATTCATATATTTGCAAATATATTCTGCATATTAATCATCTTAACATAGACTATATCATTGAAATTGAACATACAGTATTTGGATGTCAATAAAATTGCTTGGGTTATATTAGCAGTGCTATGACATTATTATAGCTAGTCTAGTAAACCTTGTCCTAACATCAACATGGTTTTACTTGTGAACACCAATAGCTGTTTTAAATCACTTGATAATAATGGCGTGTTTCAGCCCAGCGCTAGTCTGATTGGGTATACTATAAAGTTGTTAGTATTCAGGTGATGTATGAAATAGTAGGATTCACGTTAAATACCTTAGTCTAGCTAGTGTGCTGCTTAAAATGAATTTATTTTGACTACAATAGTGAAATTTTATTTAGTGTTTTAGTAAAGATCTATTTTTTTTACATTAGAGTTTAGACATTAAGTCTTCCAGGTACTTAGAAATATGGGGTTTCTTGGAATGAATCATTAGAACTAACTTGTGATGCACATTCTGTACTTTCCTAAGATGAGATCACTGCCAGCTTCAGAAGATTTGGACCTTTGGTAGTAGATTGGCCCCATAAAGCAGAAAGCAAATCCTATTTTCCACCAAAAGGTAAGGGGTTTATTACTAATATTTGTGAAGTTGTATGAGAGCAAAAGAAATAATATCAATTACTTATTTGGGGCCTTCTTTTAGAATTGAACATAAGTACCTTTCTATAAATACTAATGATTTATGGACTGAGGGGATGGCTTATCCAGTAAAGGCTCTCGCAACACAAGCCTAAGTTCTACCCTAGATCCCATATAAGGGGAGAAGGAGAGAACGGGCTCCTGAAAGTTTTTTTCTGACCTCCATACAGATAATGAATAAAAGCTGTTTTAAAATTAATCTTTGTAGAGACCGTCAATCTGAGTGGAGTAAGGCAGAGCGATTTTAAGAACTGCTCCAGTTTTACTTGAAGCTGTTAAGGAGTCATAAGATTTGATACAGTTTCCTCAAAATTTTCTAATGATTTAATAAATTCAAATGAGTATATATTTGAATATGTCTCTGCCTAAAGCATTAGTCTAAAGTTACACGGATTCAAACTTATTTTCCATTCTATGAGGTCAAGATGCACATGAAGTGATTCGTTTACATTTTATAAAGTAAAACCATTTACATAATTTACAAGGAATACACAAGCAGGTGATAATGTGACACAGCATTGGGAAAGTAACTTGTCAAGCATTTTTAACTCACTGTCGAGTATAAAAAAGTAAACCGCCAGAGGAAGAAGGAGCAAAACGCATCAGCCTAGGCGCATGGAACAGACTTTGTCAGTGAGACTTCAGTTGCTCGGGAAATAGGCCACCAACCTAATGAAATTTAAAAAAAAAAATCCTGTACACTGAAGGACAGAACCAAGTGAAGAGATGGCCTTTAAGTTTAATATCATTAAAGCAGGTCTAGAAAAATAGTGTCATGGCTGAGAGGATTAACAAGTCTGGATAAGGCACCTATAAGCTCCCACCCATCCCCATCTGGATTGCTCCTACCACTCTTCTGCAGCTATGTGCTGTGTTCTCTCACTTGTTGCTGTGGTCTGGACACAGCAGTCTCTGAAAGCACAACCGATTCCTAAACACTTCACTGCTGGGGTAAAGGCAAACCTGCATCTGTCCCACCTGATCTCACATCTCTCTCGCTGCTGCTGTTATTTCTCATCCTCTTCCAAGTCCCACAGTACTGTCTGCTCCAGAACTTCTCTGTACGGTGTTCTCTTGTCATGAAGGTTTTGTGCCTCTGCCCTGCAATATTGCTGTGTGTGTGTGTATCTGTCTGTCTCTCTCTCTGTATGTATATGTATGTGCGTGTGTGTGAGAGAGAGAAAAGACAAAGAGACAGAGAGAGGAGAGGAGAGAGATGGGATATTATGTTCTTTGTGGAAAACAGAATGATTCAAACCTATTTGATTGGCTTTATGCATCTTAACAGTACTTATATTGAGGTAAAGTCACTTAACATGGCATGCATAATTTTTTATGGTTATTCCAGGCTATGCATTCCTCCTCTTTCAAGAAGAGAGCTCAGTTCAGGCGCTCATTGATGCTTGCATTGAAGAAGATGGAAAGCTCTACTTGTGTGTTTCCAGCCCTACGATCAAGGACAAGCCTGTAAGTAAACAGCACATGAACTGTGGCCTATAAAGGCAGCTGTTCAAACAGTATTTTTAAATTACTGCTTTAAAAATTAAGACTGCACTAAAAATTTTAAACTGTAAAATGAATAATTTTTCTCCACAGGTTCAAATCCGTCCTTGGAATTTAAGTGATAGTGATTTCGTCATGGATGGTTCTCAGCCTTTGGATCCCAGAAAAACAATTTTTGTTGGAGGTGTTCCTAGGCCATTAAGGGCTGGTGAGTAGACTCCCTAAGTCACACAAATTTGTCTTCTCTTTTTGTTGATTTTGGTATCTAAAGAAGTATGCACTTTTCTGCATTTGAGTTATTAACTGAACTTAGTATTTTAAATGAATGAGTTACAAAGTTCTGTTTTTCAGTAGCTAGTAACCAAAACTCTGAAGGCTGTCAAGTGGGGTGTAATTATACATATGAGTATTTACTGAATGCACATGCTATGTAGTGTCACACCATCTGAAGGAGCTAGTGATTGCTATCTCTGAAAGCAGCCTCCTCATGTCAGGCAGATAAAAATTAACATTACACATGTAAACACTTGAAGAATGTGATAACTGCTGCAAGGAAAGATGATTGGGAGTAGGAATGCATGTGTGTGTTTATATATTCATATATTTATAAATAGATGAATGCCGTATGTCCATATTTAGAACATACTATGGTGTGATATCTTAAAAATATTTAAGCTGATTTAAAAAAAAACTGAAGAGAGTTTGGACAACAGGAGCATTGTGAAGAGGGTGTTTCAGACAATGACAGTGAAGGGCATCTTTGGAAGTCAAGTGCAGAGCAGCAGAGAATATTCATGGGGGACTGTATAAAGCATAGACTGGATGACCTATGGTGCATAGAGTTATGGAAGAGATACAAAAAGATATTGGGAAAAAAATCAACAAAAGTTAGATCATGCAAGTCTAATAGACTAATTGATGTTGATCCTTAAAACAAGAGGATTTTTTAAGCCGAAGAGATACATAATCACATAGGCCTGGTTTTGGAAAGATCAGATAAGCTGATGATTCATGAAGAAGAGACTGGGTAAATAAATAATGGTAGGCCAGGTACGGGCCTCTTGTATGGGATTGCTAGTAGGGGTAGAGAAAGAACCAGTTGGTCTGATATTTGAATACTTAGGCAGAAAATGCTGCTGGGTGGTTGGTGATGGCTTGTAACTAGCTATGAGAAATGGCAAAGGAGGGGCAAGTTAAAGGAGATTGTGATTTTGGTTATGAATATAAGTTCATAGCCCCATTCAGAAATCTGAAGTGGAAATTTCAACTAAACAATGTGCTATCTAGTATAGTGTTTAAAAAAAGTTATTTCTAGTGTTTTGGAAATAAATGGGAGAGGAAGAATTGAAGACAAGCAGATAAGCTTATTTCCATTAACCAAATGAAAAATACTGGATTTTAAAGCAGACCTGACTGATGGAAGTGGGCAAATTGGATTCTCACTATGTTCTGAAAAAGCAAGTCTATGAGATTATCTGTATAGTGAAAATGAAGGATGAAGGCAGAAACTCTGTTGCTTACCTAGTTGAGTCAATGAAAACTCATCATGTTTCATTAAGTAGAGGAATAATGTGTTCATGTGTGGTTCTTTTAGCATTCTGTGTATTGCAGTATCACAAGAAATTGTCTGGTGGATTGTTGCATTGTATGGAATTCAGATATAACTTCAGGTCCACAGGTGGTATTTAAATACGTGACATAGAATGGGATCACCCAAACCCAAGTGTAGACAAAGGTACAAAGCCTGAGGTTGCTCTGACATTGAAAAGTGAGGCTAAGAAGTCACCAGTGAAGTGATTTATCAGCAGAATCAAATACCTTGCAATTCATATGTAAAAAATATTTCCAGGCAAAGTAATAGATTAGCTATGGTCAGTGCTGCCAGCAGGAAGATTGAGCACTGGACTTATGAGATGGGAAAGTTGCTCTTGAAAAGATCAATTAAAGTGGAGTCACAGGATGATAATCTAATCGTTAAGGGTTGTACGGATAGGAGGTATGGGGCCAATCTGGCTACAAAATCTGTACCCATTGGTCACCAGGGTGATTGAGCTGGTCTGGCCTCCCTCACCATACTGTTTCCCTTCCAACCTGCATGCTCTGTCAGAGAGGACAAGATTCTCTTGTAGGAAGAGGGGATTGTCCTTAAGAAAGGAAAAGACCCATGCTTTTCATGTTTGAAATGAGTTTGAGAAGAAAGCTGAGCTATGGGAGAGAGGAGGTGGTGCCAAAGCAGTGTCCTTCTCTAAAGAACATGTATGAGATAGATAGGCAGGTGAAACAGTTGGATTTTAAGAAAAGAACATGAAACTCACACCAGATTATTAGACAATGCATGTGGTGGTAATGCCCATAACTCTACAGTAAGAAATGGTTTGGGGTTGTTGTTCTGTTTGTTAGGGTTAAGATGTAACTCAGTTGTCGAATGCCTGCCAGCCTGTGCAAAGCTCTGGCTCCCAGGCTTTCTCTTAACAGCTGCTTTGTGTTAATGTTTTCTTAACTTACTGTTGATTTACTGTCTTCTCACCTTCAACCTGAGTGTCTTTTCTTTTGAAGTGGAACTTGCTATGATCATGGACCGGCTGTATGGTGGTGTGTGTTACGCAGGAATTGATACGGATCCAGAACTAAAATACCCAAAAGGTGCTGGGCGAGTTGCTTTCTCCAATCAGCAGAGCTATATTGCTGCCATCAGTGCTCGATTTGTTCAGCTTCAGCATGGTGATATTGATAAACGCGTAAGTTACATATCGGGAAGTCATCCGTGTCTCACTTAATACGTATAGGTGCTTTTTATCGTGAGGAGTTGATAACATGGCTCAAACCCTTTTTTCTTCCTTTATCTCCTAGCACTATATCCTTGAAATACAAATTTCTTAATGTATTTTAAACTTGAAGCATTACATAAGAGCCATAAGTATAGATGTGATTTTAAAGCCATGTCAAAAGTTTTTTATCAGCCTATTGGTCCCAGCTATCCATCTAGCTGTAGGGTAGTTTATACGAGCTTGTGCTCAAGACAATGTCTGGGACCAAGCCCATGTCTGCCATTGGCTCTGAAATCTCAGGCAAATGGCCCTCTCTGCCACTTTTCTTGACTTGAAGCGTGGGAAGGAGTGCTTGTTAGTTTCTAGGTTATTTTGAGGACTCAATGAACTTCACGTGCACAGACACTTGGAGAAGAAGTTGGTCCACAGGAAGTGCTAGTTAAGAGCTTGTTTAAATTTATAAAAACTAAAATTCAGAAACTGTATATATTTCTGTAAGTCATTTGAGCTAAAATTGAAAACACTGGTTTATTAGTAGCATAGATTGGGTCTATATATAGAAGTCTTGTGAATGACAGCTGAAAGCTATCCTGTTGAATACTTGTGACCTCTGATTGTCATCTAAAATAGGAGAAAAGCTGCTCATTTACATATCAGTTTCACACCAAATCTGTGAATTGTACATCAGTAACTATTCTAAAACAGTGACACCATTCAGCCAGCCAGAGACAACAGCCTAGGGTGTTCCTCAGTTACAAGAAGGCAAGGCTGCCGCAGCAAAGCAGCCGACACTGATCCACAGGTTGCGATTTCCAGGTCTTACTCCTTCCCAGTGTTCAGTCTTCCCAACTCCAGCAGAGTCTACATTCTCACTTACAGATGTGGAAACAGGTCAAGAGAGTCCCCTCAAACCTGACATCATCTGCTCAGTCAGTCCTTCACAGTGGGGCTTTATTTCTTAAGAGTTAATAATGAGGTCTAGACATGCTCTGGATCAGATTAGCCACAGTTCTGACTTGTTTACAGCAGCTACTGCAAGCAAGGTGCAGCTCTGGCCTGCAAAGAGAAGGCTGCTGCAGTCCTAGTGGCTATTGAGTTTCACCAGCTCACAGATGATTCCAGAATGAGAGGAAAATCTGGGAAGAAATTTGTTTTCCATGATAATCCCTTATGAATTTTGCTCACAATTTGAAAATACTAATGCTAGCATACAAATGTTTCAAAGATACAAAAGTGAGACTAGAATATCTTCGATCTTTAGTTTTAAAAGTGTTTTTTTTTTCTCTTTGGAAAATAGGATTAAATAGCTCTTCATGACCTCTGCAGGAAACATGTTGAAATAAGTGAATTAGTGTTTAACCACTTAACCTCACAGCCAATTATGAACATGAAACACGATACACAATTGTAGTCAGCACAGAAGCAAGCTAGCTTTCATTTATCCTCCAGTGGGGGAAAGCGGTTTCCCTAAGACATGGCTACTTTTCTCTAAAACACTATAAACATTTAAAATCATTCCATTTTTTTTTTCTGAAGCAGACACTAGTGAGATTTTTTTTTTACCTCTTCTCTTTGTAGGTGGAGGTAAAGCCATATGTGCTGGATGACCAGATGTGTGATGAATGCCAGGGCGCACGCTGTGGTGGAAAATTTGCCCCCTTTTTTTGTGCCAATGTCACTTGCCTGCAGTATTACTGTGAGTTTTGTTGGGCAAATATCCACTCTCGTGCAGGACGTGAGTTCCATAAGCCATTGGTGAAGGAAGGTGCTGATCGCCCACGTCAGATCCACTTCCGCTGGAATTAAGTCGAGCAAACTGGCCTCCATCTACCAAGGAAAGAAAGGGTGCATGTGGCTTTCTGTGCTGAAGATACTGACCTGCAGAAGAGATAAGTGCATTCTTCTGCTTCTCACCCAGCTCTCAATACATGCATCGTTATCAGCAGCCAAACACTACAAGCCTCTTGTTTTTCACCAAAACCCTACATCTCAGGCTTACTAATTTTTGTGATATTTTCATGTTAAAATAAAATGTTTTTTTGTATTTTCTCCAAGTTATTTTTATATGTAAAGTTAAAATTAGATATGAGAATGTTTTGCGTAGGGGCAACACAGTCTGCTGCTATATAGTGGGTGAAGCGTGCACTTATTTCTTAACATGGGTTTTTAACTTCAAGATCTGCCCCAGTACTTTACCAAAGGTAGCAAAATAATAGTGAAGATGGAATATGTCTGCTACAAATGCTTATTTTTATTGTTGCTGTTTTCAGTGTTGTACATAAACTAAAAATTAGGGTTGATTTTGTTGCTCTCCATTTTGACTTGCAAGAAATAATACCTCAAGATAATCTGATTTATTAGCTATTTTTAAACATTTTTAATCACAAGCTGTATTAGCTTTGCTGCTATATAGGTGTTATGTGTAAATGTCACCTATTAATACGGGATTGAAATCGTTAGAGACACACTGCATTGCGGATGAAATGCAGGCAGCACAATATGGCCGAAACTGCCATAGTTTAGAATGTGAAACAATGCATGTTTACTTAACCTGTGTCCACCATATGCATGCACTAGGACATTAACTAATGAGGTGAGGTATTGCAAATGTTCAAAAAGCTCTCTTGAATCTACGTAGCATGGACAAATTATAAAATTTGTTTCTTTACAAAAAAGCAAACTTGCATGTATTATTGTGACTTCAAGTTAAAAATGTTGTCCTACATGTGTACAATATGCAAATTAGTTTTAGATTAGAGAGTGCAGCCATTTTGTGATCTGGTCAGTAGTAGAATTCGATTTTATGCAGACTGGATGTAATATTTGTAATCTCTGTGCAATTTTGTGATGTGCGGTTCTAATTCATGTGCAGTGATATAGTATAGATAAAAGATTGAATAAAAGAAAAACACAGGAATTTTAAAGAAAGTTGATTTTAGCCCCTTTGATAGTTCATGGTTAAGATATCCTTTAAAAACCAAAGATGGCCAGCACACTGCTAACCAGTCACCGAATGTGAGACCCATGAGAAGCCCATACTTAAAAAGAGGGTTTTATAGAAGAACACAGAACTCTAGTGAAGTCAAAATGGAGATGGGAAAATATAAAAGATGGCTAGTTGCATAAAATTTACCTTTAAGACAATGGTGAAATCTGGCTTAAATTTGCTTATATGTTTGACCTATGTATATGGGGTCTTCTGTCTAAACTGGGGTCACTGTTGCATGGAGCATTGTTATTCTTAATGGTTAAGAATTGCTTTTTAAAAACTTTGATGAAGGAATTTCAGTAATGACTTTGCTTGCAGGGTTTTTTTCCTTTTTTCTTTATTGAGGGAGTTGCGTGGAAACATGCACAGTTCTGACCTAGAACATGGTTCATGGTGGTTTTCCTCTTTAGAGCATCCTAGCCGCAGCTAGCCCTGTGTTGATAATGTAGGAGTTACTCTGCAGTGGAAGCAAAGCACCCCACAATGGTAAATGTTTTTGGTTTTGTTTTTGTTTTTATTTTAATGCAGAACTAAGATTTTTGACTCTAAAGAGAGAAAATTACAAGGGTATAGCCTGTGCAGCAAACCCTTGGGACAATCCTTCACATGAGCAAAGTGCTGATCTCAACATTGGTTGTCAATGGTATACTTTTTTGTACTGTAAAAATACGTGGTTCATGTCTAACTCTGCTGTTTTATTGTGGTTGTGGCTCAAGTTTTTAATGTTTGAAGTTGACACTGTTTTCAGAGGAGCTCTTAACTAGTTTATTTGTCAGTGTCCCTACTTGTTACTCCCATGACCCTCCAGAGTATCTGGAGCATTCTTTTCTACCCTCGCCCTGCCAGACCTTGATCCATTTTGACATTTGTTATGCACTATTTTTATATCTCTGTGAGAGATTTTTCCAACAGTCAGCTATTTTATGGCACACTTTTTTTGACTGATGACATCTCCTTTGCTATACCTCAATTTTTGGAATTTAGAAAAGAAATCAGTAGTTTTGCAATGTTAATTATTTAGATATTTAATTTCGCAGATTTTTAAACTTTATTTTCATAATTTCTGCTTAATGTTTAAAATTGAAGAGCCTTTTCATGTATTAAATAATGAACTCTAAAATAAATTGTGTGATAATTGGAGACGCCAAAAACCATGTTCCCTTCTTAAACAGAATCAACTTTGAAATGAAGGGAAACGAAATGGTGCCCTTTCCCACCAGGGTGACAGCGACAGAAATGCTGGTTTGTGTCACCTTCGTTTCTGTTAGGACAGAGCTTATTGGTCTAATATTTTGTTCCCCCGCCTCACCCCTACCTCTGATTTGTTTCTTTTTCTGTTTGGGGATTATTTTTCCTTTTATGTACTACATTCTTATTTTCTAACTGTTGAACACTGTATTAGAGTTTTTTTAATTTACAGATCATATTTATTTTACTATTTTTGTAGAAAATTATTAATTTTGATTGTATTTTTGTATTTCAAAGCTTCTTCATTTGTGTTCCCTAAATGTTCATATTGCTGCCCAAAAGTATGAATGACTGTGGAGAAAAAAGTACTTTAAAAGTTCACCCTTTTTGTTAAGAAGGAGACATTTAGCATTTATATATTTGTGTATGGAAAACACTTGATATTTTATCCCTGTTGCATCTGGCTGCACGAGCCTCTCCTCACAGATGCCGCAAAACTTGAATATAACACACTTTGGAAGGCTGACTAACCTCGATTCTGTGTTGTGATGTGCAATACTGTTTCTAATGTTTGTATAAAGATACAGTGTAAACCTTTTTAATGCAAATTTATTTTTTTCATTGCATATTTTGCAGACTTTATCCACAGTGTCATTTTTTACTGTCAGAAAAGATGCCCCTTTTGTCATTGCAACTATTTTTTAAACCCAGAAATCTTTGTACTGATGTAAATGATTGTAGTTATTTTGGATAGTGTTTTGCTAACAAAAGGAGAGACTTTTTTCATGCATATTTCTATTTTGTTTTTTTGGGTTTTATTTTATTTTAATAGTAGTAAAATACTTGGAATAATTTTTCATATTCTTGTCATTAATATTATTTTGTATTTTTATGTGAAAATATATAATTTTATGACACTAATTGCTAAAGTTTATTTTATGTTGAATTATTTTTGGAGCTGAAATCTTTGTAATATTAAAGCAACTAGTTTCTAATTCCCAGTTTCTGTATAGAATCGCACAAGTGGTTTATGGAGTGTTTGGATTGTAACTATAAATGGTTCTTTGATATGCAAATTAATATTTTCAGTTGATTTTATTTTATATTCCTAATGGGGTGTTAAAGCCGTTTTTTATTTTTTTCTAAATAAAAAGAGAACCCATGCTTTTATGGACACTAGGTAAAACGCCTTCAGCTTAAAATTTTTGTTAAATAATTTAGTTTATTTTATTGTTATCTTCCAGGTGTCTAAATCTCCAGTCTGTCTGTTGTACTGGTAATTTAACTCTGTAATGGAATAGTTTGCTGCCAACTATTTATATTAAGTAATTTTTAAATATTTGTAATATTGTTGACTGACTAATAAACTATTAAGTTATTGGCATAGCTGTGGAACCTTATTTTATAGTTCACACCTTACACACTGTCGGGGGCAGTGAAATGGTAGTTTGCTCAGAGGCCACCCCACAGTGTCGCATACAGCTGGGAGAAGCCCCAGAGACTAAATATGCAGAATTCTTCCATATTTAAGCCTGGAAGCCCCTTTGCATTCATGCCCCTTCCTTCACCTAGCCCTCACACACCTTAGAAATCTCTCACAGTGCCCCCAGAAGTGTCACCTTATCTGACTTGATGCTGTACTCAAGGCTGCCTAGATAGTGCAAAGGTTAAGAATGCTGATGCTCTTCCAGAGGACTCCAGTTTGGTTCCAAACATCAAGTTGGGCAGCTAACAACTGCCTGTAATTCCAGATTCACAGGAGCTGGGGCACTGGCATGCACATGCCCTTAAAACTAGACCTGTAAATAAATCTTTAAAAACGAAGTTAATTAATAAAAGCAGGTCTAATGATGCTGCTTTAGATTCACTGTGTCTGCACCCACTTGTCATTTTCTCCCTGTTCTCTGTACATCCTGTGGGTAGAGGAGGAACAAGGAAGAGATGCATAGACTGAGCAACCTGAGGCCCAGGTCCCTTATCGTAAAGTTGAAGTTCCATCATGAAGCCAACATGTGGTTCTGGGAAGAGAGAAAGGAAGAATCCATTGCTTTTGTTAGAAAACTGATCATAGTGAAGTTTGGTTGTTTTTTTTGTTGTTGTTGTTGTTTTGGGTTTTGTTTTTGTTTTTTTTTTTTTTGTCTGTGAGCTCCCAGAGAGAATAATAGGCATTTCAAAACAATTTTTTCTTTTCAGGGCGTCAATAGCCTGTCTCTTCCCCAAGGCTCAGGGGTATCATGGAAGGGGGCAACAAGACTGTAAGTGGATGGACAGGTGGCTCAGTGGTTTATAGCACTTGCTGCTCTTCCAGAGAATCCAAGTTTGGTTCCCAGCACCAGTGTAGGATAAGGAACCCAGGCCTCTTAACTGCCTCCCTGTAGCTATAATTCTAGAGGATCCTGTGCTCTCTGGCCTCTTCAGGTGACTGAACACATGTGGAATACGTGGACACACGAATAAAAATGAAAATATATTTTAAAAATCTGTAAGAGCCAAGGGTTTGAGAGGACTGGGGTCAAACTGCCTTTTGGAGAGAGGACTGTTGGACTCATGAACCCATAGGGGCTGCTGCTGAAGGCAAAGCCCTGCACAAGATCAAGCCAGTCAGATTTTCAGTGGGAGTGGGAGGGGCCATGGACACAGTCTCCCAGCCAGCCGGAGGAGGGAAGGGAATATCAGTTCAAATTGTGGTCCCTGGTAGGTTGCCTATACTCCAGGGCTACATCATGTACATTGAGGCAGAACTGGCTGGACTCAGTGGGTTACAAAAAAAAAAAGGAAAGAAAGAAAGAAAAGAAAAGGACAAAGGGAATGGAGAGAGATCCAGAACAAGTTGGAGGGGAGTGTAGGGGTGAATATGATCCAAAATACATTGTATACATGTATGAATATTCAAAAATAATTGTTATACTTAAAAATAAAATTGGGCTTAAGAACTGGCTCAATGGTTAAGAGCACTGGCTGCTCTCTTCTAGAAGATCCATATTCATTCCAAGCATGGCTACTCACAACCATGTGTAATTCTGGCCTCCAAAGGCACCAGGCATGCAATAAATGCACAGACATACATGCAGACAAAATGTCCATACATATGTTTTTAAGATGTAAAAGTTAACATTTTCCCATATTCTACAATATGATCAATCCCCCTAAATGGGTTAGTCAACATTATGGCCCTACATCATCACCACCATCACCCATAGCCTACAACCATTGTCCTTAGCCTCCCAAATAAAACATGGATTTGCACTTAGTTCTATCTCAACACAGGCTACTAATTTTTCTATTTGAAATCCTATAAAATCCAAAGATTCTCATCTATTCTGACGTATTTTAAATTATAGCAAGTGTTACATTGTCTTGGCTTCTTTGTTGTTGACACCATCATCTAACTTGCTAGGCCACTCTTTCATTTAACAAAAGAATTGTCTGTTCTTTTTGAGACAATTTCCCCAAATCAGGCTGGCTTGGAAATCAGCCTCCAAGGAGCTTTAATTACAAGTGTGAGCCACGCACTCAGCTACAGAAGAATACGTTTCGAATACAGCCTAAGGACTGGACACTTGCAAAGCAGGATCCTTGCCACCATGTCTCTATAGCCCTCTGTGGAAGTGAAAATTCAGTTTAGTTCAAACACAAAGGAATACACTACAGGAGATAAAACAAGCTAGAAAATAGGGTTAGTGAAGAGAGAACTGTTTCTTGAAACAATTTGACTTCATTAAAATCATGTTAAAGAATATGTCTTAAATTTCTGCAATATTTTAAAAAATGTAGTTGGTCCCAAGATGGTTCAGTGGGTAGAGTGCCAGCTGTGTAAACATAAATACCTAAGCTTGGATCCCTAGCACCCACATACAAA
>LOEQ01003626.1:130067-158922 GCA_001685075.1 Bramus lutescens | reverse complement strand
ATTTGTGTGTTGTTATTTCGGGGTATAAGCTAGCCATGCGGGAGCTGGGAGGGATGAAAAGCAGGCCTGCTGTCCCTTTACACCACACACATATCCACATAAACGTACATACACTGACCCCATCGCTAGTATTTCTCAACAGCACTTTTCCTTATTTTAGTAAATAGTTGCATCATCTGTTCTCAACAACAGACAGAAGACACCTTGCCTCTTCTCCCTCCCCAGCCCCACCTCTAAAGCCTTGCCTATAAGATTTTGCCTCCAATTATGCCTGGCAATTGCCCCTTCCAGGCATTTTCAAGGACATTCCATTAATCCTTTCTGACCGCTATCTTCCCAACATAGCAGTAGGAAACAATCTATTATAAAAAAAAAAGTCAATCTAAATATATTCCTTCTCACCTTAAAAGTTTGCACGGTGAGCACCCTGGAAAACCAACAATATGCATGTCCCCTCAAGCTGTGGTGCACAGAAAGTCTTATCTCCCTTCTCCAAAGTCTCCCCCTGCCTCCTCCTATCCCTCAGGATCCTCCTCTCCTGTCTCTTTGGAACATGACTCTCCATTAATTCTCGCTCATTCTTTCTTGCTTTTAAGATGCTTCTGCCAGTAAAAGCCCCTGGCTAGCCTGTGGAATATGGACTGCTTTCACCCCGATACACACACTCTCTCCTCCCAGCAAAGCCGCTATTTCCTCTTAGAGAGTATTTTAGTATTTGAAATAATTGTGTCACTTCATTCTCCTCTTCTCTGTCTCCTACACTCGCCACATTTCTCTAGAGCAGCAAAAGCTATGTATACGGACATAGGAGACATTTCTCATGGGAAATGGAGAATATAATTACTGCCATGCCCTAGAAGTTCCAGATAGGATGCCTACAAGATGGAGAATCTAGGATGCTGGTAACTGCTCTCCAGTTCAAGTCTAGAAGCTTGCAAAAGCTCTGGTGCTCAAGAGCAGGGGGAGGCGCTGAAGAAGTTCACAGAGAGAATCTGAGTTGTGTCCTGCTCCCCACTGCTGGGCCTGGAGATGAATGATATCTGCCCACTATGGCGCGAACGCTCTCATTTGCTCGGTCTCCCGATTCCAACACTAACCTTGGGAAACTCTTCACAGACACATCCAGAAGTCTTTTAGCAGCATTCCGGGTACCCATGAGCACAGTCTAGTTGACACCTAAAATTAATCATCACACCTTCTAAAGGACAGATTCTCCATGGCTGGCACAGTACCTGCCCACAGTGGATTCTCAGCAATCTCAGCTCCAGCGAAGGAGGGCGGAGGTGGCAACGGCCTCTGCAGCAAGTTCAAAGATTGCTAATTCATTCTTGAATCAGAGATATTTAGCTAAGTCCTTCGGAACTGGGCACCAATTACACACTGGAAAAGCTCAGAGCTAATTTTTGTGGCAAATAAGTCATTTATAAAGACATAATTCAAATGTGCTGGTTTAAAGTTTCTGTGTATATACATACCCCTAGTAACCGGATTACTTACAAGCTTGACTGGACAGTGCAATATTTGGTTTCACTGTTAAGATATGACACAGAAATAGTAAAAAAGAAAAACCTCACGGCTTTTAATAATTGATTTTTGCTGTCCTAAATGAAGGACCTTTCCATTTCCTGTTCCAGGAAAGCATCTCTTGTTAGGAGTGAGAATTTGGTGCTCGCTGGAACTGCCCAGCCTCTACAACCGTGCGTAGCGGTTGAGTCCCTGGACAACTGCCTGGACTGTGACTCTTGCTGTCTCTCCTACAAGGTGGACATGCTAACAATGTCTTGATATGGTTTAAAATTAAGTAAAAAGAGAGTAAAATCTTCCACTGATTCATCTTTTTATTTTCATTAATGAAGCAATGGAAGTGTCATGATTGGCATTCGTAGAAATGATTAAAGTGAATTGTTTTCTTTACTAAAGTCCTATCCTGAGTTTAGTAGTTTGAACTTCTATGGTTCTTGAGACCTTAGAAAAGGTAAGGTCTACGTGCTTGAATGAGTAAAAAGGGAAGTCATCCTGACCCAGCCTGTCCCTAAACTGTCTGTCACTTGGGTACAGTGGCACAGTTAAGTCCCAGGTAAGGCATTAGGCAGAAGAGGTTTCACTTCAAGTTCTGGTCTTGAGGAAGTACTCCCCAATTTTTGCTTTTTGATTTACCTTTCTGCTGGGAAGTTAAATCTGAGAGGATGTGAATCTGAGAAGATCTGGATACAAGCTTCAACCACAGTGCTGCTTTGGGCATGGAACTCAACCTTTCTGGATTTAGTGATCCTTGCCCTCCATTGGGGCCCTAGCTCCCTTTACATGAGACTGCATGAGATTCAACCGAAAGCATTGTATTCCTAAAAGACAGTGCTTAAGGATGGCGAGTGCTCAGTACATATTAGCCTGCTAATTGTCTCCTTAGAGACATTGTTGTACATGCATTGGACAAGAGTCAGGGGGCAGAAAGGAGGGGTGCAGTCTTGAAAGACAGACCTCTACAGTCTCTGAAAAACACAGCAAGTCACAACAGAAGGTGCCAGCATTCAGCTGCATCTATGGCTATAACCTCAGCCCTGATGTTTGCAAACAAGGAAATCCTAGAACTGCAAATACTAGGCAGGCAAGTGTAGCTTTTGTGCATGACTTCTGAGCATCTTTCTGAGAAGTGCTGCTTCCTGTGCCAACTCCCCCTTCCCCCCTCCCCCGCACACCATGTTCCCTAGCCTCTGAAATGTGCCTGTCATGGCAGACCACCTGAATTGTTACCTGGGAGATAAGTATGTCCTTGGCTCAGAGTTTGCTGAGTTGGCTGAACAGCTGGACAGGGTTAATAACCTCAGGCTCTAATGTTCAAGGGCAGCTCAGGCATTAAGGGGGCATGGAAACTGACTGCCCGAAGGTCATCTGTTCATCTCTCCTTCTCATTCAGTGTTTCTTTTTATTTTCAACATTTCTAGACAGCCAGTTCTTAGAGGCCATAGGGCTATTGATCATGGTATTTGGTGATTTAGCTGTGACTTTGGAGGACTTTCCCTAGAAATTTGATGTGTTTAATGGAATCATATTAGATGGGTTCTAATTCTAGCTCTTATGAAACTGTGACTAAGTCATTCCTTCCTCAATCCCTAAAGGTTGAGAATGGAGAAGGGGTATTATTTGAGCAGCTACTGGTATGGGCAGGCTTCCCACTTTGGCCTTGATATTTCCAGACTGTCTTTTTTGTTGTCTCTTTTAGATTGATGCCAATCATGACCTATGGCTTTTAGTACATAGACTTTCCATGTTTCTGGCGTCTCTATTATTCTTGTCTCTCTATTATGCCTTAGGGTTTGCCCTTATTGCTTCATGGCTTATCTTCTCAGAGGCTCTTTGTGGGGAATCCTATTATGTGACATGTTTTCTGCCCTCTAAAGCAGGCCCTTAAAATCTTGGTAGAAGCTTCTATGAACTCATAACTCTTGTACTCTGCATGACTACCAAATGATAACTGTATGTATGATGCCAAAATATGACCCAAGCCTAAGCAATAGCTGGATCTCCACAATCGTGGCTGTAGTGGCTTCTCCTTTTTGGATGGCTAAGCCAATAATAGTGATCTCTAGGTGGTCCAATGCAAGTAGAGCACCCTGGCAGCATTCTTGCCTTAAAGAAAAATCTTTACAATGAGTGCAGAGTATGACACTCTTGTACTTGTGATAGGTAGGGCTTAGTCACTGTAGTGGTTTAAATAAAAAATGTCCTCCCTAGTGTTGGGTGTTAGAACGGTTATTCCCAGTTGGTGGCACCAATTAGGAAGACTATGAAGCCTTTAGGAAGTGCAGCCTTTTGAAGGAAGTAGGCATTAAGGATGTGCTTTGATGCTTCAGAGCCTTGCTCCACTTCCAATGTGCTCCCTCTGATTACTGTGTATGGATGTGATGTGATTTCCCAGTCTCTGACCTAGCCTCCTGCTGCCTTGCTTCCCTCACCATTGCGGACTCCCTCTTTCAGGATATGAGCCAAATAAACTCTTTCTTCAGAAGTCACTTTGGGCTGTGGTGCTTTACTCCACCAACAAAAAGTAACTAACATAGCTGGTCTCTTATTGCCCCAGTAACAAGTGTTAGTTTTCGTCTCTCTGAAAGCCAAACCCTCCTTGCCCACAGCTCTCAATTTGTTTATTTTCTCATTTCTCAAATCCTTCTGCTTTGAGAATCCCCTGAATCGTATGGTCAGTCTTGTTAAATCTGCCCAGCAATGTCTATATCATTGCCTGCATTCTACGATGGCTTAAATTTCCTACACCAAGGTAATCATTCTGTCACTGTTCAATTCAGACGCCCACAAAGTTTCAGGACCTGGAGGAGATGTAAGCAAATCTTTGCAGGATGCACCAAGACTAACCACTCATTCAAGTCCCACTAGAGTCCTTGTTCCCATCAGAACTGTCTATATAATACACATTTCTATCAATATTTTGTTATTCTACACAATTTATTGAACATGCAGATGTCAGCCTGGTGCCTACATGGAACCCTCGTCTCTATACTCCAGTTTCTTTGATACAGGATGGTACTCTGAAAACTATTGAAAAGAAACATAAATGCCAACCCATAACCAAACCCTTTATCTACAATGTTGCACTCCTTGCATGATCTGCCAGGGCTATGAGGGCACAAAGCTTATGGAGTAACTGACTAATAAGTGATCTGACTTATGGTTCACTCCATAAGGTGGACTCTATACCTGAAACTGCTCAGGAAACCTAGAACCTGAGACTTGATAGCCTAGAGACCTAGAAAAAAAAAACTGGTCTTTAAGAAAAATAAAGAAAGCAAATATAATAACAAAATGACTCCTAATGATATTCTTCTATACTAATAGATTAGTGTGCCCTGTTCAACCATCATCAGAGAGGCTTCTTACTTCGGTGGATGGGACATTACGCAGAGATTGAGTGATCTTGGAGCACTCAGACCTAAATGGGATGTCTCTGTCAAATCCCTCCTCTCAGAGCTCAGGGGACTCCATGGAAGGGGTGGCAGAAACAGGGTAAAAGCCAGGGGGGTATAGAGAACACCAAGAAAACAAGGCCCTCTAAGTCACCATGAGCGAAGTTCATAAGGACTCACAGAGGCTGAAGCAGCATGCACGGGGCTGACATGGTCTACACAAGTCTGCTGCATTATACTGTGGCTTCCAGTTTGGTGTTTTATGGGATTCCTGAGTGTATGAGTGAGTGGGACTCTGCCTCCTGTACCTTCTTCTCCTGGGCTATTGTCTTTCTGTTTGTTTGTCCTGTCCAACTTCAATGTGATCGTTTTTGTTTTATCTTATTGTGGTTTATGTTATATTTTAAAAAATGAATAAATGAATGAGTGGAAAAAAGTATTTTTGTCTTCCAAGAACCCATCAGAATCACCTAATGAACTTTTTTAAACTACAGGATTATGAGTTTTCTATAGTTCAGTTCTCCAAATTCATCCAAATTCCTCCAAAACTGGTGCTCTGTGTTAGCAACTTCTCTCACTGCTATGACAAATGCCTGACGGAGACCACATAATGGAGGAGAGGTTTGATCTTGAATGAAGATTTCAGGGAGCTTTGCCTCTCACTGTAAGGAAAGCATGTCTGAGCAGATCAGGTTGTGTCTTGACAGGCCAGGATGCAGCTCTCTCCCTCACACTGTTTTTTCCGTCTGGGCCCCCCGTCCATAAGACAATGCCATTCACATGAAGGGTGGGTCTCCCCAGTGGTTAACATACTCAGAGGAATACCACCGCATCTTCTAGATAGCAGTTCTCAATCTGGGTGTAATGACCCATTTGGGAATGAATGAACCTTTCATGGGGGTCGACTAAGACCACCCAGAAACATAGATATTTACACTACAATTTATAACAGTAGCAAAATTACAGTTATGAAGTAGTAGCAAAAATAATTTTGTGGTTGGGGGTCACAACCACGTGAGGAACTCTCTTAAAGGGTTGCAGTATTAGGAAGGTTTAGAACCAACCACTGCTCTAGATGGTTTTAAATCCAGCCAAGTTGACTGTGAAGATTAATTATCACATAGGTATAAGCATGTATACACACTTTTATACATTCACATGTGCTTGTGCATAGGCATACATACACATGAGTCAAGCACACAAGAATAATAAATAAGTGTCTGCACATGGAAATATTCATATATACACGTACACTTACATAAACTCACACATGAGTGTGCAGGTATATAGGTGCCAACGCTCCTTAGAAGGAACTGTGTGGTCTTCAATTTCAGATATCACAAACTCTTCCTTCGTCTCCTCATTGTTCATCCACATTTTTATTACTTGTCTTTCTCAGTGCTGGCAATGAAATATGAATTTGCATGTTTCCATAAGCTCCCACTTTTCAATGCCCGTATTTTACATGAATGAAGAGATGCAGAGCTCACGCATGGTATGACTTTCTCCTGGATGTTGTCCGACTCTGTCTGCACTCCCTTGTACACTCATGAGTTCACATGATTTTAAATCCCACTCCAACACTGCTAATTGAAGGACTCCTACTTCCAGCACAGACCTTGTATCTTCCTATAGGCAAACACATAATTACTGTCTTCACTCAGATGCCTCAACATCTCAAGCACGATGTGGTAAAGAAGAATGCCCTTTTTTTCATGCTCAGGGTGCTGTAAATTGTTTCAAAGCAGTTGTCTGACCCACTATAATCCCTCACCTTCCAGTACCTATGACACCTACCATCCTCACAACTGCCAAGTCTAAAACCAAATCAACAACATTTTTCCTTTTAAGATTCTCATTCACTATGTTACATATATTATCAACTCCTATGAATTTTACCTTCAAAATGTACCCCTAATCAACCTACCTTCTTTCTCTATTCCTGCCACTCTAGTCCAGACCTGCTGGAAAATAATCCCTGACTGCTCTCACGTCTACACAGTCCAAGTCTACACAAGCCCTTAAAGTCAGCTCTGACCAAACATCTGCCTGGTTGTCGCACAGTTTGTCATTCCATCACACCTTTCTGACTGGCCTTAGGAAACACAAGGGGGCTCTCCCTCAAAAGGCTCACACAGGCTAAGAAATGCCTCCAAAGGGCATCTTCAAATCCTTTGGGAGTGCATAAACTTGATAGCTGGAAACAGTAAAAAGTAAATCACAGTACTTGGTGGAGGTGGATGAGCCTTCTCAAGTTCAGACTGCATATCTCCCCGCACCAGGACTGCACTGCAGAATAGAAACTTGCTCAGTCATATACTGGTCAGCCAATAAATTCCCCATTCTCCTTTGCCATTCAACTCAGATTCTTCTGTGGCAACTCCGTCCTTGAAGCAGAATGACAGGAATGGAGGTACAGAGCAGGTATATAAAGCAGTGTCAGATGTAGAAGAATCTGGGGTTCTGATGAAAGTGTTGAGTTTTATCCAAACACTGAAGCAGGAAAGGGTTCTTCATATCCTTCTTCTGCACCAAGGAGCTGGTAACTTTTGTGAGCAATGAAGATTTGAATTTAGTCTCATGCAACAGCAACTTCCAAGTGCCAGATTTCAGCTTGAAGGGCAGGATGGGGATGGGGCCAGTCATGAAAGCAGTAGGGAATCATGGCGTCCACACAACGGAATTCAGACACACTAGAATCAAGGCAAAACTAGAGCTTGGAAAGACTGATTTAGTCTGCCTGCCTAGAGAGTGTTGGTAGACAATTTAATCTCTAAGACAACCACTGGGCAAAGAATGGAGGAATGCCTTTACTGGTGAATAGCTCATCTGGTGCCAAAGTTGCAAGAACAAGAGATCACAAGAACTCCATGGCTGGGGCCTGGGGATGGGGAAGTTTTGATGCAGCCTAGGAATCCTAAACAGTCCAGATCACTGGAAATGCCCTAGAGTCAGAATTAGATGGGCAAGATGCCCTGCGTATAGGGGCCGGGCTTTGGTAGGAAAACACAGAGGAAGGAGAAGAGCAAAGGAGAAAGACTCAGGATGCACTTGGCCCTTTCTCCACAAAGCTTTTCTGTGCTTCGACAGCACGTTGTGTGTACTCCTTCCATGGCTACAACTCTTGCTGAGTTGTCAACAGTGTTTGCGTCAGAATCTAACTTTTGAAAATGTGTGCTTGTCTTTGTGTGTCTGTATGAAATGTATGTGTCTTCATTCATGTGAGTACACACATGTGCCTATGTGTGTGAGTACTTGTGTGCATGTGTGGTGGGGAGAAGAGCAGTGGTCAACACCGGATGTTTTCTTTGCTTGCTCTCCACTGTATCTTTTGAGATGGTATCTCTCAATGTGGAGTTCCCTCATTCAGCTGTATGCCTGCTCATCAAGCCCCACCATAACCTCCTGTTTCAGCCTTCCTGTGGCTGGAAATACAGATGTGCGCTGCCACAGTAGCTTGTTTACATGGGCACTGGGGATCCCAACTCAGATCCTTAGGCTTGTGTGGCAAAAATGACAGGTTGAGCCATCTCCCTGTTCCTAACTTTCTTTTTAAGGGAGTTAGAACATGAAGACGATTTTTTTTAATTTTATTTTTCTTTAAAGTTTGCTTTTTATACAATATATATTTGATCATGCTTTTCCCCACCCCTAAGACCTCCCAGGTCCTCCAACAAACAAACAAAAATCCAGTAAGACAAAAACATCAAAGCCAAACTAAAAGTCAAAGTGTATTTGCAAGTGGTATGATTTGATGTTATAAATTTTACAAACAAAAATGGCCTGGCCTGATTTGAGTGTCCACTCAGTACTCAAGTGAGGAAGTGAGGTTTGTGAAGAGTTGAGGCCTTTGGGAGGCAGCAGACAGCCCTCCTTACAAACCCTCAGCCTTGATCTTGAGCTTCTCCACCTCTAGAACTGTGAAAGATAGGTTTCTGTTCTTTATAAAGTCCCCAGGCTATGGCACTCTATTACAGTATCACAAATAGGCTAGGAAACATCTGAAGACCAACCAGCCAAAATTAACCTCTGTGAAACACCTGGCTTACGTTCTTTGGGGATTTTTTTTTCTTGTGGGCATTTTATGTCTGTGCATACTGCTAAAAGTAGATACCCAATATGTGTGTCATTTCCTGCCATGGTTTTCTTTCTCTGGCTTGTCCAGAGAATCTACTGAGCTTATCCTTGCCGTTCTACAGTTACCTACATAGACCATAACTTTTAGTGGCTACTCGGGATTTCACAACTTATCTCCTGTGAACAACCTGTGATCTTGGCATATTTTTAATTCCTCACTTTTGAAAATGAGCTAGAGTGGATGCTTCTGTACCCATCCTGTTCACACTTGCCTACATATTTCTTAAATATTAGTCCCAAAAGGTGACTTTTTATTTGAAGATAAATGCATAAGTAAGGACAGAATGCCAAAACAGTGCCACAAAGCAGTATCTGGGGTTGCTCATTTATTCATCACTTGGCAATCAGCAGAATTTTTTGTTTCCTTTTATTTCTCAGAATAGTGGGCAAAGAGAGGTATCTCATTATTGCTTTATAGTAAGTCATGTGTTTCATTATTGATATTAACATGCTTATGAAGCAAGGGTACATATTTTTTTCTTTTGAAAAGAGCGAACTTACACTCTCTTTCTCTATTTGCTGTAATATTATTTTGTAAAGACAGGACTTGGCCCTTTTTAACTGCAAAAGAGCTTCCAGTGTGTCTTTCACATTTGAATCTGGCTGTAGTATTCTCAACACTGGCAGTCTATTTTGTGTCATGCAGCCATTTAACCCTAGTTTCTTTCAAGTTTCTGCCTTTGGAGCCATGTTTGGGGAGCCCATCACGACCCTGTGATTAGCTGAATGAAAACCAGATGTCAGCATGGCTTCTGCAGCTGTGACATCTGCAGTGGCCGGCCCACTGTTTAGGAAGCTTGCTCCATTAGCCAGTTTTGACAATAAATCCACTCACAGCAAGCACTCTATGAAGATTAGGGAAGAGGAAATTGGGAGGGTGGCCTAGTGTGCTTTTTGTCGCTGTGATACACACCATGACTGAAGGCAGCTTGGGGAAGAAAGGATTATTTCAGCTTACATTTCCAGGCCACAGCTCATCACTGAAGGAAGTAAAGGTGAGAGCTCAAGCATCATGAAGGAATGCTGTTTACCGGCTTACTCTGGCTCATTTTCAGCTAACTTCCTTATTCATCCTGAGAATACTTGCTAGAGATAGTGTCACTCGCAATGGGCTGGACCCTCCCACATCAGCCATCAATCAGGACAAACTCACAGACATGGCCACACACCAATATGGTGGAGGTAATCCTTTAATTTAAGGTTCTCTTCTCCCAGTTGATTCTAGGCTGTATTAAGTTGACAATAAAATTTAACCAACACAAGGGTTTGATGATAAACCGACATTGCCCACAAGGGAAAGGCAACCCACCATCTTTCTGTCTTACAAAATTTCCTATTTCTTTCTCAAGTGAAACCTTAAGTCTTTTTATTTTGGAAAACAGTCAATAAACCATCCTCTGATTTGTAAGTGTTCTCGAGTGTCTTGGCATGGAACCCAAACAGTTTACCCAGTTATTCCTTCCAACCCATTGTATTACTACCTCTTCCAAAAGATCTTAGTGAATACTTCAGTTTTACTTTCTTTTCTGTTGTTTTGATAAAAACACCATCAGTTTATTTTGCGTTACAGTTAAAGAGGACAAGAAACTGAATTACATAGCTGCTTCTGGAACTCAGTGGGACAACCCATAGGTTTAAAGACCAAGACCAGAGGCTGACAATTGCTGAGTACATAATAGGAATTTGTGACTTGAGTTCCCTGGTGCTTCAAGGCTAGAGTGAGAGGACTGCAGTCTCTGACACTACAGAATACCCACAGCTACTTGGATTTCATTCCCTAAACAACTCTAGTACCATTTTAAGAAGGAATGGCCTGGGCTTTGTTTCAGAAGTCCAGTGTAGCCCTCCTTTCTCAGTATTTTTAAAGGTAGTTTTCCAGACCCTTTGGGAGTCAGGTAGAGCATAATGGTTAGTTAAAATGTGGGGTAAACAAGACACCCTGTACAGTCCCATATGTGAATTAGCACGTGCTACCACATGGCGATCCATCCATACATAGGCAGGCTTACAGTTGACTGTTGAAAGCTCCAGGTTTTCATAGACAGTCTAAGGTCTCATGGGAAATCTTTCAAGGATGGAATAAAACAGTAAGTACATTTTCAGCACTATAAAATTAGTTAGAACATTTAGGGAATAATAATAAGAGACATTCTTCTGTGATAGGCATGAGGCTAATGACCTAAGATTTTTCTCAAGTACACTGTACAGCACCCAGAAAACGTTCTTGTGTAATGGCTGATCGCACCAAGGCTCACAGGAGTTACACAGTCAGTCCCTATTCATAATTTTAGCCAATGACAGGTAAGTTTGGAGAAAGGATTCTTATCAAGTATTGTTTAGGAAGCCTCTGTCGAAGTGGAAGTGTGGATCTGATGAAAGAGGGTGTTTTAGTACAGACTGATCTTGGGGCATAAAGAGGTAGGTAAGGAGAGAGAAGCCCACTGGGGACAGAGTAACCAGCAGGAGGTAAGACATGGCTTTGGAAAGCAGGGTGCCTGAAAGGGCAAGAAATCAAACTGTATTTTAATAAGTCATTAAAAATTATAGGGAAATTAATTTTGAGAAAGTACTTGATGGGATACTTGGTACTGAGTATCAAGGCCCTACACTTGTTCTGCATTAGTGGGAAGAAATAGAAAGCTCAATCCAGGAGCTGTTTCATCAAAATGCTACCTAAGATGCCTGCTCTATCCAGACCAGAGAGCAAAGAATGTACCTGAGATCAGGGAGGCTGAGTCTAAGCCAAGCATGACAACAAGATGGATGCCATGTGTACAAGTGAACTGTGGAGAAGAAATTTGATTGTGGAAGCCAAGGAGACTCGCCCGATGACCAGGGTCAGATAGTTCGGTGTGGCTGGCCAGCTCCATGTCTGCAGTGCATCAGATTTTGGCTCTAAGATCTAATAAAGCATGTGATTACTTTTCACATTTCACAAGCACATAGGCAGAGAAACACCCCCTCCCCCAAAGCTTTCTGGGCTTTTGCTTCTCTTGCTAAGAATGTGCCTGAAATAAGGCAGCCAGCTCTGGCAATGTTCCCCTCACTATCCTGCCGAAGCCCAGCCTCAGCTGACTTCAGGAACTCAAGCTCCATCCAAAGTCAAAAAAAAATCTATAGACACCCTACCTCCCTGCTAACCACCCATCGGAACCCATCTCTTCCCAGGGTAGCAAGTTTGGTCTTCTGGCTAAAAACTGAATATTTTTGGACTTTGAAGAAAACATGCTCTGTTTCCCCTGATGGCATCTCTGGGGCGGAGGGAAATAGACTGGCCTTTGTTAGTTTGTCCCTGGTAGATTACCAGGCAGTGCCCAAAGCTGGGTGGGGAGTCGGGGTGGCAGGAGGTAAGGTCTGGTCAGTTGACTTAGCATAAGGCCTGCATTGTCTCAGCACCCTCTTGTGAGGAAACAAAACTCCTCAAATCGCTGAACTGCCCACTTGGGCTTAGAAACCAGTAGGTCTGGTTACCAAGGGCTTGTTCATCCCTGCTCCTTGTTCTCTTCAGTTCCTCTGGGCTTTGAACATCACTGGAATATAGACTTGCAGGGTGGTGTCTTCCCACAGGTAAAGTTTCCTGATACAAAAGGAACACATAAGGTCCCATGGGACTGAAAGTTTTGCAACTGATTTATCACACAAGGACATGCAAAAAACTATTAGTTAGCAAGCACTGAGGCCATACTGCGATGGGACATCTTGAATTTTATCCCGAAACTGTCTATCTACCTTTAAACTCTGCATTAGCTCCACCTTCCTCTTGTTTGTTATTAGGATTTGTTTTGTTTAGCCATGAAGTATTATTCATACATGAAATCTTATGAAGTGAATAAATATGCCACTGTGTCTGAAATTATAATTGGCACTCTATTATTAACCCACTCTGTTAGAAATCTGTGCCATTTGGGTAAAGATAATTTAAAAAGACAATGAATTCATTTTTATTAACATCCAAAAATTAGAGTTGAGGGCACCGAGGTGACATTGGTCTTTATGCTTTGGCATGTAATCTGTTCTTGAATTTTGTGATTATTGCACAGAAGGGGGAAACTCCTTTTCTATGTAGATAAGTAGCTGTGAGGACTGGCAGGTCCTAAGTAGTTCATTTTGGGGTCTTCACATGCATATGTTCCTAGCAGAACTAGTCCAAATGTTGTAAAGTTGGATTACTTGTAATATATAATTAGCGCTCCTTATTCCTTATAATAAACTTCAGTGGTCAAGTCAGATTGTTGGTCCTTAAAAATGTATACTTGACTGTTGGGATTATTGTGGTGATACCATGTCTTGCAAGTCAACCTCCTCTGCCTAGTATATGATGCACACTTATGTGTATGGCACAAAGGCTACTACTATACAATCATTTGTATGTGACAGCACCAGACTCAACCTGAATTGGGAAAAAGAATCAAACAACAAAAAAAGAGGCTTTCCAAATCAAGATATATTTTAAGAAAAATTCAAATGTACACATCAAATATCAAGAAAATATCATTGGAAGGCCCTCACTGAAGAACCATAATCTGGCCAAATAATCCATCAGTGGCCTCGACTTTATTAAAATTCAATCTTTAAAACCTTAAACTGTGTGTTGCTTTGAGTGGGAGTTAAAATTGAATTAGAAAAATAGTTAAAGAATACTTTAGAAATTCCTGAAAGTGTTTTTACAGCACAACCCTGACCTTAGGATTTCCCTCGTGGTATCCAAATTGCTTTCACACACAGGATAGATTAAGCAGGAGTCTTCAGCGAGCCACTATAAGATGTGGTCCAGAGCATACGAAAATTCTTCTAACAACCCAATCCTAAGCACTCAGTTCAGGACACTTATGCTATGTTAAGTATCATGTTGACATACAGTGTGTGGGCTCAGTTTCTGGGTATTTAAAGTCTAGATTCACTGTGTTAACTCTGGTTGTGGAGTATTGGCCATGTGCTGCTATTTGTTGAGAACCACTTTATATGTGTCCATGAGAAGAAGTTAAAATAGTCTGTGTAGTCACGATGTGAACTTTCCAGTAGAAGAAGCCGGTGCTTACATCACAGAATCACTAATTCAAAGGAGGAGATCGCTTAACATACACATTTACCCTGATTAGTAGAAAAAACACTAGAACATGGAACAGGATGGGTTCTGGGAGAATTCAGAGAGAGTATTGGTTTTATGAAGGACTAAGTACACACCTTAGACTGTGTGGTTATATATGGTTTGGAGAATGTGATATTCAGTCTTTTATACACACTCATGAATTTATTCTAGTATTTTTGAAAGTACCCACAAAGGTCAGGGAATAGTATACACTATTCCAAGTTTTACACCCTCCATCATCATTAACTATTTGACAACTTTGATTTATTATCTCTCTTACATTTCAATACTTTTCATATTGTTGTTAGCATATTTTATAGAAAATTGGTCACATTATTTCTATCATAATTACTAGCATGTCTAACAAATGAAAATTCAACCATTAAAACACAGTCCCTAGTGGGTTGACCATGCTCTACTGGATCCTTATGCTTATAAATACTTGGGCAGCATGAACTGGACTAGCAGATTATAAAAAAAATAAAATAAAATAAAAGTAACCAACAAAGTCATGATCTCACTAAAACATCTTAAAATATGCATTGCTTGATATTAGTAAATGTTAAAAATGTGGCCTAATTCCATTGTTATCTTCTCAACAAAAATTTTAATGTTTGGTTTGCCCAAGTCACATGACAGACTTTGCTAGGAGATCCCAAATGGGAAGAAGGAGCAGGTACAAGATGATATAGGAAGTGCCACCAATGCCAAGGATCAGGTGGGAACAGCCCTGTTGGGGTTCATTTGACTTGGGGAGTCACATGAATATTAGCCCAAAACAGTGTTGCACGCAAGTGTTCCTCAAGAGACTGAGGCAGGAGAGTTGACTGAGACAGGCAACATAAAGACCCCAGTGCATATGAGAAGGAGGAGGAAGAGGTCCCTGTGACTCTAGTAATTTATAGAAGCCTGACCTAAAGTAAAAGTATGAATTCTAAGGTCAGAGCCATTAGTTCTTTGAGACCAAAGTGTGATAGAGAAGACAAATGGCTTAAGTCCAGGTCAAAAAAATTAATGTGGACAATAAAAATCAACAAAATGCAGAAGAGGAAAAAAGGCCAGGAGCCTTGAAAGAGATGCAAATTATGAAAATCATTCCTGACTGAGACTTTAATTCAACACTTGACCACCTGTTAAGACACAAAATCTAAACTCAGTGACTCTGATGGCCCCATCAAGTCATGGTAATAAATGCAGCAAGGTTGTCAAGATGGCTACCAAACTTGATGACCTGAGTTTGATCTTCAGGACTCATTCAGTGGAAGGAGAGAGTCGACTTCTACAAGTTGTCCTGTGGTCTCCACGTTTGGGTGTCAGCGTTGGTGCACACATGAGCGGGACAAGTACACACCCTCAATAAATACACAAATATAATTTGTTTAAAGAAGATTTAGAAATGACTGAAGACATCAGAGGGAGAACAAGTGGGCACCCTTAAATCCACATATGTACTGGCACATATTAACTGGTCTCAATGGGTTAAGAAAAAAAGAGCACATTAAGCTGAGAAAGGTATATATGTATATATATATATATTATATATATATTATATATATATAATGCAGCACTTGGGAAACAGAGACAAGAAGATCAATATGAGTTCTAGTCTATATAGCAAGTTCAAGACCAGCTATGGTTACCTATGGAGATCTTGTCTCAAAACAGCAACAGTAAAGTAATGGCCTAGATCCTTACCCTGAGGCAGGCTGCCTGGTGTTTGAATCCTGCTTTCACTAATGACTGGTTATGAGAGCTTAAAAATATTCTTATCCTTTCTGAGCTTCAGTAAAAAGAAAGTAGAAATGGTCTCTGTCAGCAGTCAAATGGTTGCCCTCCAGAAGATATGTGTATACCTTGATGCCTAGAATTTGTAATTGTTGTCTTATTTACTACAGATTATTTGTAGACATAATCAATGTCTTATCATTATATCCTTCTAAATTGTCCCTGGTGGATGAACCCCAAATACAGAAAAAAGAGACACATGGGTGTAAAATGGATGTGAAGCAAACAGAGCCATAAGCCAAAGACTGACAGCAGCCTCAAGGAGCTAAAAGGGACTCATTTGTTCCTCTATAAAGAGCATTTCCTCATCCACACCTTGGTGCCAGGTGACTGAAATGAGAGAGAATACATTTGTATTACTTTAAGTCTCCAAACTGGTGATTACGTATCAAGGCAGCCACATGTCCTTGGGTGGGAGCATGGGAAAACAGACTATCTGAGGAAAATGTTGATTCTGGCCATGAATAGCCCCTTGATGCAGTGCCAGGTAGACCTACCTCGGCCATCTGTGTTTGTTCCTTGCAAAAGGTTAAAAGCCTCCTCAACTTGCTTAACAAAGAGGGCCATTCACTAGTTTAGGTCACTGAGCAGTTCAAAGGGTCATCTGCCCCAGGTAAGGCTGGATCCAACTGTCCTGATGTTAGTATCAAATAATTACTCTATTCTCATTCAGGTATGCTTTGTCTAGTGTTGGCTTCCTAGTTAATCAAGGTCCGATAATCAAGTTTCAATTCATCTCCTTGTTGAAAGGATGGAGAAGGCATCCTAATCAGCCTGGCTCATATGTTCATGTCTGAGGTGAAGCCAAAGGTAGTATTTTAATCTCTTTCTGCTGCTGTAACAAAATACCTGAGACTGAGGAATTCACTGAAAAGGTACTATGTTCCTCATAGCTGTGGACGCCGAAAATTCAAGAACAAGGTGAGAGCAGTTTGAATGTGTGCCAAACCTAGACACTGTTTCCAAGATAGTGCCCTGTTGATGAGCACTTCAAAAGGGACGAATGCTGTTTCCTTACAGGCTAGAAGTGGGAAAGGTACCAGAAGTGGTGCCTCCAGTCTTTTCACAGGGCATTCCTCCATCTTTGAGAGCGGCACCACTACAACTTGCCCACTTGCCAAATGGCTCTTCTCTAGGAAGACTAAGCTTCTTTCAGTATGCGTAAGAGATGCCTTTAAGCTACAGCAAGGAAAGAGAGGCAACCTCTGAGATGAAAAGAAACAATCTGTCTCCGGAATAAAAGGAAAAGTAGATTGGGTTAGCAAGACAATAAAACATATACTTCCAGTGGCAGAGACTCAATGCATGAATGAAGAGGCATGGGCAATCAGGGGAACAAGAAGTCAGTCTACAGGGAGGACTAATAAAACTATCACTTAGAGTCTAACGGAGGCTGGAACCTGGAATCAATTCCAGGTGCATTTGACAGCCAGGGTTGTAATAAAAGCTCTCAACCTTCTTATGTTAAGGCAGGGAAGGATATTTTTAAGACACAAAAAGCACTAAGCATAACATATTGGTAAATTTAAATGTATTATAATTAAATTCTGCTGATATAAAAATTACTTATAGAAAATTAAGTCAGCTGGGCACTGAACTGTGTGTGTGTGTGCAGTAAATAGTCAGCACATAAATGTCAAAATACTTAAATATTTTAAATTTAACTGCAATATGACAAAAAACACCAAAGAAACAGCAGGTAAAAGAATACAAAAATGTATCACAAGTAAAAAAAAACCCTCAAAATCAGAAAATTTTTTAAATGTTGGTCAGTTTTATCAGTCATCAGGAAAATACAAAGCAAGTTCTAATTCAATTTGCTGATCATACGTAGCACATAAGTATATGTCTGTTATATGTAATTCAGGGTACAGCTTATTAAATGCCAAACAACCTCAAGTGTTGGCAAGGATGTGCAACGAAGAACACATGTGCACAGCTAGAAGGATGGGAGCTGGTGGAGCGACTGCTAATACATGAATGATGGTCCCCACTTCAGTGTGGTAGGTATGGAAGCCTAACCTCCAAGGTGATGGTATTAGAAGAAAGTGCTTTAGGGACTCATTAGGAAATGAGGGCAAATCTTCATAGATGGAATTCATGACTTTAATGAGATATGTCAGAAAGGTAAGCCCTTCTGCCATGCAAGAATATAGGAAAAACAAACAAACAAACAAAATAAAGAAAGCTACCTACGAAGGTGTTCATTACACGGCTCAACAATGGCCTTCAGGCATGAGCTCAGCAGTCTAGCTTACTCAACTCTAAGCTCTAGAGCCTAGCTTCCCACTCCATTCCCAAAGGGACGCATGTGTGTGGGCGAATAATATGCATACACATTTCAGATATGCATAAGTTATAGAACAAATTTTGTTATATAATTGTATATATTGTAAATATATATAGCAGATACTAAGGTAAGAAAGAGAAATTTTCAAGCTTTGTAGTTTCCACCACACCAATGATGTTTAAATTCTAGGAAGAATTTCAAATGAAGACCAGGAGCCAAGACATGAGTCTTGTGGTCACCAGCATTTAGAGACTGTAATGATTTCAGCCACATAAGGCTGATGCTTCTGGGTTCTAGGGGTCATGCATGTGCAGACAAATCCTCAGGCAGAAGTGCCTAATGGCCCCTGAGGATGTTAAAGGGCCCCCGCGTGACCCATGTGCGGCATGGATTACATCATCCACATATGACTCAGCTAAGCCCTTGCACGCATGCATGGATGCCTTATCCACATATGACTCAGCTAAGCCCTTGTGTACATGCATGAGCCCAGTCATCCGCCTATGATGTAGCCACGTCAACCCCCTGTATGCATGTGCTAGGCAGCTTTTAAAACCTGGACACGCCATCTTCCTCTCTCTCTCTATCTCTGCACAATGACTTTCCCAGGCCTGTATACACCCCTCTAATAAATTTCTAAGCAGGTTTGTTGCGTGTTCCATGTCTCCTTCTCACTCACACCAGGTAATTTCGGAGGCAACAGAAGAAAGTAAGACAATGGAGGATAATTGTCTAGGGAAGAGGAAGGAAGAAAAGGGCAGCAACTTGGAAGCTAAGGAAGCAAAGTCCGTGAAGGTAACCATGACAACAGCATCACAGAAGATGAGATCAGAAGAATAACTGCTGGATTTGACAAGCCCAAGACCATTGGTGACTGTGAATAAAGACGGTTCTGTGGAATTGTCCTCACTGCTCCCTTGATCCACGATTCTCTTCTGTGACCCGAGTGACATATCCATCCTACTGTCCCTCATGAGCTGTCCCTCAGATAATCATCATGGCCAACACAAGACTTAGCAATAACATTTTCCCACCTAGTTCTGTTGTTGCTACACTTCTGATGACAAGATTCTTCTAAGTCAAGACCCAGTTTTCCTCCCGTATTCCCCAGGATTCTTACCACTCCAGTTCATCTCTTGTTTCTCAAACCATGGGGCTAACAACTCCAAGTCCTGGGTCATTTTCTTCTTTCCCCCAACGAGCAACTTTTCTGAGATTTTTCTTATGCACATTGCTGGTATCTTCTTAAACTGTACTGGTTCTCTTCATGTTCTGCTTACCTGGCAGAGTGGGTTTAGGGTACCATCCAAGATACTGGGGAACCCCCCTTCCAATACTATTTCTACCCCTGGTAAAGTTTGAGTGTATCCCTCAAGAATCACGTGCTAGGAATTTCATCCCAAATGTGTTGGAGGTAGTTCCAGCTGAGAAATGTGTAGGCTACCAGGGCCCCAAATTCCTTCATAAACCGATACCATGATCTCACATGTGGGATTATTATTCAAACTCACCCCGGCTCTCTCAAGAGTGCGTTCTTGCCCTTCTGCAGGAAGGCTCAGTACAAAGCCTCTCTCCAGCCCCTGGTGCCATGCTCTCAGGCTTTCCAGCCTCCAGAGTTTTCTTTACAAAGCTTCTTTACAAATTACCCTTTCTCCTACTCATAGATCAATGCTGCTCTCGACCTTGGTCATAGAAGTTTCTCTTGGCAGTGGGCAACGGTAAACATAGAGATTGAATCATAAAGTCAGAGCATTCAGAATAAGTGGCCATTGATTATCCAGTCCAGTAAATGACACATCTTTATCAATCCTCACGAAGCTTAGAGTAGAACTTAGAAGAGAGAGAAAGCAAAGAATGTAGGGGCTGAAGGTTAGGGAGAAGTGTTGTAAAATGTTTTCTGGACATGACATGGTCACCGTCATCTTGAGGTCGCCGCAGCTATGGTTACCTGCACAACCCAACTCCGTAAGTTCAGTCAGTGTTCCAGTGAGCAATACTAACTGAATTCAGTGGGTTTAAAAGGGGGGGGGCATGTATAGGAGGATATGTTACAGGGTTTCCAATGGGCACAGGAGGAAGAAATTGGAGTAAATATGATCAAGATACACTATATACATATATGAAATTGTCAAATAATGAATAAAAAATATTCTAATACAATTACCTGGTTTCAGGTATTCTGTTATAGGAGGTAGTCACCAAAATATTCAATGAATTAAGTAAAACCCACTGCTGCTCTTGGTCCCAGATTCCCAGTCTCTGAAATAAAAAAAGTTCTGCAGAGAGGATTTTGAGGATCCTTCTACCTGGGATCTTCTGTTCCAAGGGACATTGATAAAGAGTTAAAGAATAAACTGATCTACTGACAAACTTGCAGGAAGACAAGCCATTGTTCTTTTAGTTTGAAACTAACGAGGCCTTCAGGGGAAGGGAGTGGGGCTCTTACGTGGACCTGCTCTGCTGGGTGGTTTCTGTATCAAGGGAGGGTCCGGAATGTGATGGAGCAGGTCTCTCTCCAGCTGTCAGGTAAGCTTGGCTAGGTTCCAAGCCTGTCTAATATAATAGCTCCACACTGCCTTCCAGCAAGGCCAGTTCTGAGTTTCAAATATTTCTCTGGGTCACCAAGACTTCAGAGACTAAAAAGAGGAGTTTATTTGGAACCCATGGTAAACACTCCTCATTTTGAAATGCCTAGTGATGGCTGGTTTTATTTTTATACCCACCATTTCCTTGCAAAGAAATTAAACAAATAAACAGATGCCACCCTCATTCCCTCATCTCTTTTTTTGGCTTGGGTCCTGCGACAATACAGCGCGTTCTGCACCATCTGCTGGCTCTGCAAAGGTAATTAACAAATGCACACCATTCCCAAACGAGGCTGGTTCGTAAGGATAATCATGCCAGCAAAGCTGAGAGCAGCAGAGTGAGGTGGTGGCAGACCTGGTAGGCGGCTGCAGTTCCAACCTCCACTGCAACGTGTGGTAGAGACGCCTGTCAAACCGTAGCTCCTAAAAATGAATGGGAATGGATCCAACCAAGAAAACACCCCAGAGAGAAGGAAGGAAAATTACAAAATAACTAGTTTTTTTTTTGACTGCCAGATTTTTTTCTTCCACACTTATGGTAACTTTTTCATTTATTGTGCTTTATCTTGTTTTTTAAGAAGGAAAATTAAAAATATCCTTCAATGAAAAGTTCAAAGTAAATTATTGCTGGGAATACCGAACGTTGGGTCAGAGGTAGGCAGGTTCTCTGACCTTGAACTTGTCTTCCAGACCCTCTGAGCCTCATTCTCACACCTGTGATTTGGTAACAATAGGAACACCAAATTTTCAGGGTAAATGAAGTAGAGGATTTGGGTCTGGAATCAGATCCAGTGTCTGGATAGTAGTAGCAGGCCGATCAAGAGTGTTCCTTGCTATTGTTAGCATCTTCTCTATCAGGTGAGCAACCCTGACAGATGGTCTAATCCGCTCTTAGCAGCAGGGAATTAATAAGCCTTCTAGCAAAAGCCACAGACTAAAAAGGACAGAAGCATCATGTCTCATGATTAAAATGAGAGAACTTGGGGTTTCACGTTAACAAAGAGAAATTAGCCATCCCCCCCCCAGGCATGTTTTAGGCAGAAGACACAGTTATTGCCTCAACATATTCAAAACACAGAAAGAGCACCAGAAGCTAGTAGTCCTTCAGTTCTAATGGAAGGGTTGGACTGGAAGGTGTGTGTTGGAGTTTCAGGTGAACAAGATCCAAAGACAGTTGCGATGCAGTTGAAGTAAAAATTACACAAATGGAGAATCTGATGCCTGACGTGCCTTATCTGGCACAATTCCAGTTGGACAGGACCAAATATAAGGCAATTTTTAGCATCCTTACAGAGGTCCTTAGGGACACTGTGACCATACTGATGATAGTGGTGTCTTCATTGTTCTCTTAGGCTCTGACTGGCAGAGCTCACAGAACTCATCTGTGGTGGCCCAGAAAGAATGTCCTGATAATGGTGTTTTCTGGAAGACCTGGGCTGCTCAGGGTACAGGCCAGGAGTGTGTGGTTTGGTTTTGTTCAATGGTGTATGGTTGGGTATGATGTGTGTGGCATGCAGGCCAAGGCCAAAGATAAGCCTTCAATCTTCAGGTACTCTCCAGGCTGTTTTCTTGGCCCAAGTCTCTCACTAAGACCTGGGGTTCCTCAGTTAGGCGGTGAGGTCTTGAAAATGTGCATGCCCTCTTCAAAAAGAAGAAGGGGAAAGCAAAAGAAAGAGGTTGGAGAAATAGCTCAGCAGTTAAGAGCATCCACTACTTTGCCAGGGGACCTGACACTGGTCCCAGCAGCCACACTACCCATAACTTCAGCTCTGGAGAGACCAGGTGCCTCTCCAAAAGCACCTGCATCTGCCTGAACATACCCTGCAACATACACACTTAAAATAAAATCTTTTAAAATAATAAGTAAATGTCAGTGTGCAGAAGGATGTGTGGCTCATTTCCTGATGAGCTACTAGCAAGAAGCCCACCAGCAGAAATAAAAGATACCACCTTGCCTGGTATATTCAGAGAATGTTTCTCCCATTTCTACAGACTTTAATATTGACATTCCCCTTGGTGACATGTGGGAAGCTTGGATACTGTGAACTATATGCATTCAATTCTTCACCTAAAATTTAGCTCAGATGACCCCAGTACTAACCACATGGCTAAAACATTCCACCCTTTGCCCCATCTCATGTCAGCGGTACTTTGATGTCACAAGTCATCAAGTCCTCTTCCTGATAATGGAGCTACAATTGCAGAAGACAGTAATACAGATAGGCTTCTAATGGCTCTGAGGAACTTTATGTAGGCGGAACACATATCCCAAGGCATAAGTAGGAATTTCCCTTGATTCGTGAAAGAAAGAACAGAACCTAATTCAGAGACCCAAGGAAGACATTTTCTATGATCTTGTTTTCTCAGTTGGAAGGTATAGGTAAGGCACAGGAATCAGGGATGTGACTAAGAACATTTTCTCTGCTGGCCATGAAAAGAATGGCCATGGGTTAGGAAGTAGTGGGACAGATGCAGGAGCCCAAGATGCTGGCTACTTACAAAATCACCATGACAAATGAAAGACCTTGGCATGGAGTAGGCCCTGGTGGACGGGTGTCTCTGGGAGGAGTGGGTACTGAGCTAACCATTAGGTTACTTATCAGAGGAGGGACTTTGTGGTTGGAGGCTGCAGGGAGAATTTTGACTGTGCCACATCAGTGACTAGGTGACCTTGGGCATAGTTTCCTGAGACAGGATTGTTCTAAGATGAATAAAAATAACAAGGGTAAGAGAAGCCAGCATTTGCATGTAGAAAGTGCCTCCGCAGAAGGAGGATTCAGGGTAGGCATCCAAGTTGCCTGTAATCATCTTAGTTCGTGTCTGGAATTGCTGTCTGGAAATGAGAAAGGCCAGGGTAAAACTGACTTCCGCATACCCGGTGCCTACTTCACTATCCCACTCGTGTCTCCCCAATTAAGCTTAATTACTGTTTTTAATTATGTTTACTTTGGGGTAGGGAGAGAAGGAAGAAGTTTATGGAGATGGCCAATAGGAAGGGTTGGGAAGTAATCTCGGGCTGCTCACACACAGGTGCTGGTACCATCTATCCAGTTCATGCAAATTTTCCTGAATTGTCCCCGCTTTGCAAAAGGAAACAGAACTTCCAAGAGACCAGGGAACTGTGCAAAGCTCAACTTCAGGAAAACCCATTCAAGCTTGGGGACAAAACCTCTTGGGATGGGAGCACCTAGCCCAATAGTAGTTGGTAGCCCAGAGCAGCAGTATAGCGCAGGGCACGCTCTCAGAGGAGTGTCAACCTTCTCAGTACTATTCTCTTGGGCAGGATTTGCCTTCCACTATTACCCAGTGGCTGTTTTCACAGAGCCCAGACACTGATATTTGAGCCGGGAATCCTACAAACATCAGTGGACAAAAGACAAAATATATTTCCTATGATCACAGATAACAGGCTAGGGCCAGTTCTTCTTGCTCATCCCTACTCCCCTTATAATGGAACTTTGTCGAGCCTTTAACTATCAGACTAAAGAAGAAACAGGGCACAATCTGAACCTTTCCACACTCTTTCCGCACTGACTCCAAAAGGAATATTCTAGTATTTGTGGGAGAAAGCCCTCATTCTTCAGCCTACACTGAACTTCCCAGGTCCATGGCCTTTTCTCTCCATCATTTTCTGTAAGTCACCTTCCACATTCATCCAATTTCTGGTTGCACAGTTTAAGGACCCTGAACCAATTTGCTTCTGAGCCATTGTCCGTGATAGACTGGTAGATCAAGTAAATTTGTGTTTGAAAGTAAGCTCTGTAGAGGAGCAGTGGTGCTCACACCTTTAACCCCAGCACTTGGGAGGCAGAGGCCGACGGATCTCTATGAGCTTGAGGCCAATCTGGTCTACAGAGCTAGTTCCAGGACAGCCAAGGCTACACAGAGAAAACCTGTCTCAAGCAACACAAAAAGAAAATTAAAAACAATAAATAAATAAGCTCTGTGGTTTGTCAGCTTTGTCTAAGTTCCGTGAGCCATGATCTATTCAACTTGACATGTGCAATAGTAATTTCTTCCTTGCAGACTTCTGCTGAGCATTCTGTGAAAAAGCATATTCAATGAAAGTTCACATTTGGTGGAAAAGCCCACCTCGTTATTGAACCATTAGAGGTGGGTTGAACCTTTAAATTGAACCTTCCTTTCTAGTGGTAGAAAGTCTCAAACTGTGACTGATGAACAGAAAGGGCTCAACTTGAGTGATCAACATCATAGCAGCAGGCTGAAAAAGAGGACAGGCAGGAGCGTTCAAGCTCTGCTGCAGCCCCTTCTGGGATTCGAACACAGAGAGGAGAAGCAGGAGGATGAGAGAAAGGCTGAGAACAAAGAGGAAAAAACGCCCAGCAGTCTTCCTGGGTCAGCTGTGCATGGGGGGCAGGTGCAGCACGGAAGATGAAGACATCTCGTGCCACCTGGTCTTCTGGCAAGGATGTGACCTGCCAACCACTCTAGAATCAGACTTCCCAAGCCCAAATGCCCTCCCAGACATATGAGCATCATTAGCGAGAGAACCCATTCTGCTAGCCAGGGCCTCTTGCTTTGCCTCTCTTCCTACACTTTACATAGTAGGTGCTCCATATGTCCTTTATGTTTCCGCTCACTTGCGGCTCCTCACTATTTCTGATGGCTAGCAACCCTGAACCGAGCCACAATCTCCTGAGCCCCTGCACTTCATTTTATTGGTGGCCTCAACTGAATGTGAAACATTTAATCCTGAACTACACACAGACTTCTCCTCTCACCCACTGTGGCCTCACTCTTCCCTTGATTCCTAGCAAGAATCAATTCCCAATGAATTTTCCCCTGGTGCGTCATGTTACCCTCTCCTGGCACTGGAGTGCTTCAGGCCTGGGAGTGCAGAATGTCTTCTCCGGGTGAAATAGGTGTGCTCAGTGTCAACAACAACAACAAAGCTCAGCTTCAATCCCAGATCATTTGCCGATGTCAGGGGAATTGTCGAGAGTGCCAATCCTCCCAGTCCTAGGCTCTGTCCTCCCAGGAGTTTGGTTCAGATTAGAGTTGTGCTCCTCATTGCTGTACGCACCACCTCATGCTAACCAGGACCAGAAGAATGACATCTGGAAAAGGCCCAGTTACGTTTTATTTGCTTGGGAACAACAGGGAAGGTACGCAGCTCTAGAGGCTCCAGGCCTTCCCAGGCAAACAAGCCAATATCAACCAGACAGGCTCTTCCAGTTAGCGAAGTAAAGGCTCTCCCCGGCTGCACCCTTCCCTGTAAGTTCTTGTGTTACCACCTCCCTAGTTCTCAGAATCTCGCTAGGAACAGGAGGCCCTTGTGCTGCTGTGATATGTGAGGAGGATCAAAGGGGCTGAGGGCTCATGTGAGGTCACCAGGAAAAAAGGTGTCAGGTCCCTCCCTGTACTAAGCTGCTGGGTTCACATTGTCAAAGTTGTTCCTTCATGTTCTCATCCCCACCTACAAAAGATGCAGTTACCTGAGCAGCAACTAATTGTGCAGAACCTGCTGCATAGGCCAAGGGCTGCCAAAAGGTTGCTTAAGGGAAAGTCTGAATGAGGCCCATATCCTGGACCAAGAACACAAGTAATATTTGAGTAGGGAAGGAGCCGGGGCCACCTTTTAAGTCTCCCCCTACAATATCCCATGCAAAGTATGCTTCCAGGGGCACCTTCCCAGCCAGAATGCAGGTAGCTGTTTCTTTCCCAAAGTATTTTGCAGGGCTTGGTGCTGTGTGCCTTTAATCCCAGTACTTGGGAAGCAAAGGCAGGTCTGTGTGTGTTTAAGCTCAGCCTTGTTAACACACCATGTTTCAGGTCATCAGGGTTACATAGGAGACCCTGTCCCCTACAAAAATTATTACATTTATTTATTGGAGAGCACGGCAAGCATGTGGAGGTCAGGATAACTTTCAGAAGTCTTTTCTCTCTTTCTATCATGTCAAGGCTGGTATTGAACTCAGATTCTCATACTTGGCTGCAAGTGCCTTCAACCACTGAGCCATCTCACTGGCCCCACCTACCTGTCTCCTGCCTCCTTGGTTCAGCATGTAGCTGCATACACTCAGCCAGTCCTTTTCTCCCATGTCCACTGAAGCAGGAAAATTCCACTCAAGTCTCTTCTCCTCCGGGAAGGCCTAATAGATTTCTGTAGACAGAAGTGACTATTCCTTCCTTGTGTCTCCAGTAAAAGTGTTTTTGTGGGAGACACACACCCACACGATATATTAAATGTGTTTGTAAAATATGTAGAAATGGATAAAAGATAGATATGACAGATACAGACACACATGCATATGTTCATATATATATGTGTATATATATATATANATACATACAATCTCCTTGAATTCTTAAAGCAACTCTACAGCATGAGCTCCAAGCGTCCTGAACAAAAACTCAGGATTCAGCTTCTAAAGACAGACTGAGACTCAAATTCTGGTCTTCTGACTCCTCCCCTGTGAAAGTGTCTTGTGTTATAATGCCTGTGACATCTGACTCGTTTACCTAACCGCTTCCCCTTCTATCAGGCCCCTACTCTGCAGAGGAAATCCAAGGCACATCTGTTGAATAGAATTGATTTGAAGAGGGTTGGCAATTAGAAGGCTTTAGAGACTGCTCTCTTAGGCGAGGGGACAAGGTGCTTTGGAATAAAAGATGAATTAGGTAAGCAGGAGCCAATTAGCAGAGGATGCTACAGCCTATGATAAGGAGTTTTAATTTGATAGGAGACAATTGGGAACCATTCATCCTGGAGCTGGAGAAAAGCAGTGACAAGCCCCTAACGACACTCAAGGGTCTTGGAAACCTTTAATTGCTGCCTCCAATTCTATGTCTGAGTAGAAGTGATATAGACAATAAGCTCACATGGCCATATGCCCCAGGCTGTCGTGACCACAGCAAGGTCACTAGAGCAGTGTGTATTTTCCTGGTCCACATGGCTGTAGTGCTACAGAGGAGTGGGCCTCTTTCCCTGGTGTCCCGGAACCCAGGATGGGGCCTTCTCTGTCTTCTCCCCAATGCCTTACATGGCTCCAGGAGTCTAAGGACAGGGCAAACAGCCACCACTGCCACTTCTGGCCCATCTGCATCTTCTCCCTCTCAGCCCATCCCATTTGCTAACTAATCCTTGTCCCCTAAAGCTTCCAGAATCTTGGTTCTAGAGACAGGTGGCTTTAGCTTCTTCTCTTTCACAACTTCAAGGGCAAGTGGGTGTGTCTGGGAGGAGAGGCAGCTGTCAAATTCTGCTGATAAAGAAATTATGGTTGTTCTNGATTCTAAGCTTGGGGGTCCCTCTGTTTCTTTCTTCTGCTACAGGAGATGATGCCATCCTGTACCTGGGCCTGGCCTTGCATAGTCAATGAGAACCATCAGCAGAGCTCCGACTGCTCAGGACAATAGGCCCTTTCTGGCCAGAGAATGCAGGTCAGTGTTGTGTTGTTTGGGGCTGAAGGCATTCAAACAATCCCATTTCAACCAGCCCCACAATGGTACTTGCTACTTAGATGCTGGGGCTGATAGAAGCCAAAATCTGGGATCCCCTACCCAAAAAGTGAGAAAACAAAGCAAAAGCAAAGCAAACAAACAAGCAAAACAAAACAAAAAGCCAAGTCTGATAGAGAAAAGCCAGGTGAGGTGTGACTGGCCTGTGGGGGCTGGACTCTGAAGTGGCACCAGGTGCATTAATTACACTTGATTGCATGTTGGTTTATGGCTTCAGTCACTAGTGTGCTGCTCCTGCAGCAGCTGGTCTGAAAGATAGCCTTGGTATTTCGTTAAGCAAGATGAATATTGGCCAGATGGTGACTTCATGAGGACATAATTCACATAGAATTTTCCTGCCCCAACACAGGTTTCTCTGAAGGAATCTCGAATGACACACTGAACAAAATCGAACAACAAAACTCAAAAGGCCCCAAGAAGGCTCAGCCGTAAGTTGAAGATTAATGGTCTCCACGGTGTCACTGACAGGAGCCCAAATGGCAGTGGGAGACCTGGCTGCACACTGCAGCTCTTGCCAGCCCATCTCCCTGTCACTGGCAGAATGAACTGACATCATCCTCAGAGTCTCCGATTC
>LOEQ01003626.1:118421-128683 GCA_001685075.1 Bramus lutescens | reverse complement strand
ACACACACACACACACACACACACACACACACATTCCACACTCACCTAGAGCCCAGCTATGAGCATGGTCCCACATTCTGTAGCACACACACACACACACATACACACACACACACACATTCCACACACACCTAGAACCCAGCTATGAGCATGGTCCCACATTCTGTAGCACATACATGCACACACACACACATACACACACACACACACACACATTCCACACTCACCTAGAACCCAGCTATGAGCATGGTCCCACATTCTGTAGCACATACACACACACACACACACACACACACACACACACACCCCACAGACCCCAGCTGGCTATGAACATTATGAGCTTTGTGTCACATTCTGCAGTCCTAGCAGGAGAACACAGACTCTGTCTCAAGTTCTATGTAAATGCTAATCCAGCATATCTCAGGGACTCCTTGTCCAGTGCTGTTCCTTCCACTAAGCGCTCTTCTAGTTTCCGTGACAAACTATATGACAAAATCAACTTAAAGAAGATTCATTTGGACTCAGAATTTAAGCTAACATCTGCCATGGTAGGGAAGACACAGAGACAGGATCACAAGAAGGTAGTCATGATGAACTTAGTCAAGAGGCAGAGAGCCAATGTGACTTCTTAGGTTTTCTCCTCTTACTTAGCCCAGGACTTCAGGTGATGCCATGGTGTCACCCTTCTTCCTTCTTCACTTAAATCTCTGGACCTTTCTAGGCGCACCCAAATGTACATCACCTTGGTGATCCTAAATGCAATCAACTTGACAAAGGAGACTGACCACAGCTTTCTCATCCTGAAGATGGAAATATTAACATACACAAAAGGCCAATAGCTTGTCCATGGTGCCCCAGTCATTGTGGGGTGGGGGTCAGGGGAGGATGAATCCAAGCCTATCTTCTAAGCAGATGGACACAGCAGCAGTTCTGACCCACTATGTGTAGGTGAACCTCTTATTCTCTGATTATCTGCTCTGCTGCTCTGTGGAGTTCAGAGCTAAGGCTAGCATCATTGAGTTCTTGAGCCTAGCTGCTCTCCTCTGACCCCTGACTCCTTCATTGTCTAGCATCCGTCTTCCCTACCTGTGATGCTACTACCTCCTTATTGCTTGTCTGTTCACCCACACTCTGTCTTCCCAACCATCCCTATCTTGGATGTGATTCTCCTGTAGCAAATACTGTCTGAAGGACCACACACCTATGGCTAGCTCTTGCTTAGCTTGGCTGCATACTATTCTTTCTTGATTGCCCAGCATATCTCTCTTCCTCTGGTTCTTCATTGGCAACTGACCCAATAGATCTTGCCACTTCCAGGAATCCATTCTTCCCACTCCTTGGTCATTTGAAGCTTATAGAATATCAAGTGTATATATCTGGTTGTATTCGTAGGCAAAGAACTTGCTAAGGCAGTTTCCATCTTCTACATTGGGCACCATTCCTGATATCTGGTCAGTGTTCAATGAATGCTGGTTTTATCACACAAATGCAGGATGATTCCATCAATATAATTAGAGTTCAGTGTTACATCTCTACAAGTTAATGGAGGGCATCTGTAGCTGCTGAAAGTGTTTTGTTCTATTTTGCTTTGTTTTAAATTCTCTGCCTTCCTAGAATAATATTCCCTGGCCCTGTGGATTAAAAAAAAACAATGTCATTTCCAATCGAAAATTCAATTGCAGGGTGAATACCCTCAGAACAGATTTTATTCAAGTATACTGACCAACACATCAGATAGTGGCTACTTTATCAGTCTGGGTACATAAGTAAAAAATGGAACCCAACCATGAACATATAACAGAACATAAAATCAACTTTTATTGTTTTGAAGACCCTTTATTTCTTCCCAGCATGATTTATCTAAAATAATCTTTGATAGATCTGCTTTTAATCACAAAATTGATATTTTAAGCATTAGCAAGAGTAGCCTGTCAAGAAACTGAATGCATGCCTACACTGGTAATAATTACCAAAGTTTATTTTATTTTAATTTTACCTATTAATTTTTATTTTGACTGCATGTATGTCATACAAATATCTTGGGTCAGCAGAAGCCAGAAGAGGATGTTAAATGCCATGGACCTGTAGTTACAGATAGCAATGAGCTGCCTTATGGATTCTAAGTATTGAACCTTGATCCTCTAAAAGAGCAGCCTGTGTTTCAAATTACTGAACCGTCTTCCCAGACTCAAGAACTACCAAAGTTTAATGGCAGTTTAGAAGCAGTCTTGTGTGCACTCTGTATATTTTAATCAGTATATTTTCGCATTAGAACATACGTGGTCCTTTTACTTCTTTTGTTCTTTATCACATTCCAGATCAGACAGAGAAGAATTAGTCTCCACTTCATTGATTATGGAGAAAACTCTGACCCAAAGAAGTTCTTACCTTCCCAAGGTCAGAGCAAGAGCATGCATTAGGGCTCAGTAGTTGAGTTTTCTCAATTGCAGCTTAGAACTCTCCCTCCTAGACCAAAGCTCCAGATACCTAATGTTTTACATCTTAGTGACCTATGAAGTAAAATTGCAATTAATCTGAGGGGAAGTTCAAGTTATTTGTACAGGGCTTTAGTATGTTGTTTGAAACCCAAACAATAAATTATTTTGCTGTGGTTTTTTTGCTATAATTGCTGTACTTTTAATAGAAAAGATCTGGGAATTATTCAAACAGCTAATACAATGATGGGTTGCTGATCGAAGACCATAGACAGTGAGTAGTAACATGAGAAGGTGATAGGGTTCTAATCTGGCTTCCAGTTGGTCCTGGTGTGGAATTCTCATGCCTAGATCTCATTTCTTGGTGTCATAGGAATCTGTGTTCAATGCCATAATCCTAGAAGTACTGCCTAGAGGCCAAGGGTTTAAAAAATATATACTGTCCTAATATATATTCGTGGAAATGGAAGATGGACACTTGGTAACAATGATTGTTCTCCAGCAATCATTTCTTGGTTCCCTTTGCCGCTGGGGTGTCTGTAGTCCTCTTGTGCTATCCCCTAACCATGGTGGCCTCTTCTCTCCACTTTCTTTTCCATAATATAATTGTGCTGTCAGGACACTTGCTCTTCTGCATCACTGATAATCTGCTTGGTGACACAACCCACTGTAAGACACTTCTGCTACATCACAGCTCCACTTCTGCAGGAGAGCAGTTTGAAAGGACTTGTTCCATGAACACAATTTGTCAACATCATCACTTGGGTACAAATGAGTTTTTGTTACAATAATGATAATAACAATAACAACAACAATAATAAATATAGTAATAATAAGTTTCTTTTTAGCGTCTTAGCTATATAAATCACGCCATTTCCCCTTTCCTCTATCCTTGCCCATCCCCTGAATTCTAACTAGCTCTGGTGATAGCATGATCGCTGGTTACCAATACAAGGTTGGGTATTTGGGGCAGCTCTGCTCTTAGGTTCAATTTACCTTACCCTATATGACCATTTGAGTAGTGAGATAAGGTCTGAAACAGAGGCTCAGGCTCAGAGAATGAGATCAAAGGGGGAGTGTTCAGCTGACTTCCCTTATTTTTGATATAGGACAAGTCAAACTCCTGTCTGTCCTGCTTCTTCAGGTAGGGCGTCCCCACTGGAATTGAAGCCCAAATCTATAGTTACTGAAATTTTCTGTTTCCTCCTTCATATTATTCTTCACACTCATTTCTGTCCTTTGGGTTAGTAAACTGTGTGGACCAGCCCAGCATGTTCTTTGCTGACCCCCATGGGTAACTCTTGGCAGTGTTAAATAGCTCTGTTTAATTTAAAGACTCTGTCCTTTTCAACGTAATTAATGCCTTCAATTATAATCTGTAAAATGACTTAAATATGTTCATCTTGACTCCTTACTCAATTTGAGTGACTCAGTTCTTCCAAAATTAATGGGTACATGAGACAGAGAATATCCAGTCCTCGAGTATTGCTCACTGTGCTATGCATTTGTTAAGTCTTATCTTACTGAATTCAGTGGCATAGCTGTCAGAAGAGCCAAACTGCTGCTTAAGAGAAATTAAATGATCTTTCCAAAGTCACAAAGCAAGGAGTGATGGGGTTTATAGACCCTGGAATCAACCTGCAGGCAGAATTCTCTTGTTCTATCTACTTAATATACCACATCCCCACACATTCATCCTGGCCAGACCCAGTGCATCTCCATGCTTCTCTTTGTGAACTCCAGCACCCCCTGCTGGCCTGCTGGACAAGCTTCTCACTTTGCCCTCATCTTCAATTATTTTCAGTGTCTCAATCTATTCTCTGAGTCACCAAAGTTGTTAATTCTTCCACACCCTTTCCTTCCTTCCCACTACACTGTAACATCTGGACCAGGAGTTCATAATGCCCTACCAAACTACAATAATCATCTCTCTGCTGGTTCCCTGCCTCAGTACTTTATTTTATGCTTAGAACTTAATTACTCTTCCTTACTATGAGCATCATCTTTCTCAAGCTGCCTCTCCAAGAACACCTCATGTCCATCTCTTTTCTTGCCATGCCAATACCAATGTTATCCTCTTGGTTTCTCGGCTAGAATTACAATCCCTGACAAACTGATAGAGAAGTCAGTTTTCTCACCTTTCTACAGATTCTTTTTTCTACAACTCTCCCCTCAGAGGCACCTCTGGAGTGAATGATCTTTACTTCCCATGTCTCCCACACACCCAGGTATGTCTTACCTTTTCTTCAAGAGCATAATAACCTCCCTGGGGCCGGCCCCACAAACCTGCCCAGATTATTAGCCCTTTCTGAGCCCTGTAACACTGTCTAGACCACACATCTGGTTCTAAGCCAAGAATGCTTTAGTCATTATTTCTATGAAGACGTCTGTGCTCTGCTAACAGCTTATAAACTCAAAGGGATTGAGCTTGTCTGTGACCAAGCATCTAAAACAATTCAGTCAATTTTGAGAGAAGACACTGCTTGTAGTAAGATCACGTACACCTCATTGTTAGCATGACAAATAGAGAGGTGGCAACCTCTTCATCTCCCACTTATGAATTTTTTTCCTTCTGAGCCTGCTGATTTAGAGGCTGGGTGGGTTTAAAATGAGTGGTTATCAGAGTACCAGCCTTAGAATTCTGAAGGTTCTAGAAACCTTCTCGGCAGCATTCCAGGGCAGAGGAAAGGGAACAAAGCCTCCATGGGCAGCAATCCCTTCTCCTCTAAGTCCTGCTATGTTTTTCAATAACTCCTCTCTGATCTAGCCTACAAGTTTGTGCAGCTACTCACAGTTCTGTTTCTGTGGATTGTTGTTCATGGATTTAAGACACTTGAAAATCACTGGAGTTGATTGATTCCAATGTGTCCTGGAGTTTTCCAGGTTTTAATCTGCTAAAGGGGCTGAAGGGTAATGATGATTTACATGAATTTTTGCCTTGTACCGGGGCACTGTGCTAACTGCAGGCACTCTGGTTATTATCATGTTATAGGAAAATATATAACTTTATACTAACGACACATGATGAGAAAGTTGTGAAGGAAATCATGTGAGATACGGTTACTATAACCTTGATACCACACTGCCCTTTTGAGTTCTCCAAGGACAATGGTTAGAATCTGGGACATTCTTCATTTTTGTACCCTTTGCCTGTTTGGTAGAAAGACGGCAATGAAAATGACTGTGGTCTTTCTCAACTGTTTGGTGATGGAGGCTCAGCCAGCTGGCTCACCTCGACTTCATCTGAAATCCTGAACAAGGCTATTATCTGAAATACCCCTGACTGATTGGCTGCTCTTATCATGTGGCTGTGCCGTTAGTAAGTGGGCAGAAAGCTGGGCTTTGTGGGGGATCCACTAGAGCTAGCCGTCCCAGGTTTAGCATCCCTCGCAACTCTGCTGAGCTCACCAAAAGACCACGGCGTGACTGAGAACTCAGCGCTGAAGTGAGCCCAAAGGAAACTTCTTCCTGTCAGCTCACATATTGATACACAAGACAAGTGTCTCTAGCCAGTGAATAGCCTATATAGAACCCATTCTTCGCTCACACTAAAAAACACCAGAGTATCTGTGTGTGTGTGTGTGTGTGTGTGTGTGTGTGTGTGTGAACCAGGTGCTAATTTTCACCAGAGGAGATATCTCAGAATATATCCAGAGAATGGCTCCAAAATAAGCAAGATTAGTCACGGCCAAATCATTTGTTTTTGAACGTTAACCAGATACTAAATTGTACTACAAAAAATAAAAATCGCTAAATTTTTATTTTTGTTTTTTTTTTTTGTTTTCAGGACTGCCAAGATGTCTGAGAGAAGATGGTCCGGCCCTCCATGGAGCTCATCAAAATCACCCCCTCTGCTGACAATGGCACTCTGTACGCTGTGCCCTGATTAGGAACGTGCTTAGGATTTAGCACAGTCTGTTCTGCGAGGCCAATTCTTCAGGAGCGGTGACATAATTGCACTCAGAAGTTGTGAGCTTGATTTTGAAACTCTCGATATTGTCATGGAAATCATCGTCTTATTTCATCGCAATCAATTTTTTTTTTAGACTAAAGCAGAGGAATTGAGTAAGAGGGGGAAATTAGTCCTTTAATAAAGGAAGAAAACAGATACTTAATAGAGCATTTCAAAGGATGAATACAGTAAATTACAAAGCTGGAGAAAATAAGGCATACCATTTTCCTGTTCCTTCCCATTTTCCTGTGCCTCTAGCTCATCCTTTCAAAGCCCTCCTCTGGCCATTCACAAATGGCCCCTGCTTCCTGCCTTTTGTTGCTTTATCTCCCTGATGTGGGTGTGGTCTGATAATGAAATTTCTCAGGCAGTCCCCAAGGATAGACAATACCTCTTTGTTGGCTGATGCTTTACCTTTCTTCTCAGGCTTTCTGTGGCTTAAAATAAGGCTCCACCAAATGTGTATAGCAGATGTTATTAAACTTCTATTTTTATGGGTTAAAAAAACTGAAAGAAATGACACCCTAGTGGAAGGGCCATGGCATATGCTTTATTCATTTTCAAAGCCTAACTTGAGAAGTCCTTATTACGTATACTTAAAAATAAACGGAAAGCAGGGGTACTCTGATAGTTTCCCAAGACCACACAGTGATTGAAAGAAAGAAAAGAAGAGTGAGAGAGAGAGAAAGGAGGGAGGAAAAGAGGGAGGGAGGGAAAAGAAAAAGAAAGAGAGAGACAGAGACAGAGAGATGGAGAGACAGAGAGAGAGGCTCAAAAAATCCCTATTCTAAATGCATTCTGTGGTATAGATTCGACACATATAGGCTTTCCCTTCCAACCTCTGGACTTGGAGGACTTTAGAAAAGTACATATGGCCCCATCTTCTGGCAGACTTAAGCAATAGTGGTACCTATCTGATTTTCTTCCCCACATGATTCATTCATTTTTCTTATTATTTTAAAGGTATTGTTAAAGGTTTCCCTTTTCTCTGGATTTTTGTCACAAGAATATTATTGCGCTATTGATAGATTCTTCCAATACCCAAAGCAGGAACAAGAGCAACACTTGAGTGGGCATCCAGAAGCTTCATGATCTTGACAAGCACATCACATGTTCATCTGTATAGACATGAGTCTGCAGTTGCCTTCTCTATAGAGAAACAGGCTCTGCCTTTTGGGTTAGGCAAGTGGAAGAGATGCCATGGACCTGAATGTGCTATGAAGATGTTTCATCAGCTGGTGTTGGTGACAGCCTCCTCTCCATGACCCCACCACAATTGACTGACTCAGGTCTAAGGAATGCCAGTGTCTACAGGCATAGACCTGTTGCTCTGTGATAATTGCTATCCAGGAGATGCTCAAAGAGTCAAGATCCAATTGGGAGTCAATCTGAACAAAGAATTCTGGAGACATTGTTGTGTTTGTGAGGACTGGAGGACAGAGAGGTAGTGACAGCAAGATATGCTCATGTTTTCTTTTCCCTGAGGTAAAATTGAGATAAAGAGAAATTTGAGAAGCAAGTTGGCAGTTGTCTTCTGAGAAGTCTGTTCCTAGGGATCAGGGGTGGGGGTGGGATGCCAAGAGCTAGATATTGCAGAATGGCGAATCTAGAACTTGCAAGATCTTTTCCATGGAGGTGGGTCTGGAGAGAGAGCTGAATACGAAGTCATATCTCCCTGTTCCTTCAAGTTCAGAAGATTTTTCCCACATGCTATGGAAACTGAGATGTGTGTGTAGGTCAGAGGGCAGTCACATTATAAAACTTGAAAGAGGATGGCAGAACAGGATATTAACTACCCACACAACCTATAAAACCAAAGGCATGGATCTCTTTGTTCTGAAGCCATATAAGCTTCTCGAATTCCATTTAAAAGTGCAAACAAAGGGAAAAGAAAAAAAGCCTATGTGTGCATGTTGAAGAAACAACCATCATCCCATCCCTCTAGATGATGTGGGTCCAGTTTGCGTCTCTACTATCTTCTGATCATTCATCTTGTTCATAATTTGGAATGTAGGTAAGGATCAACCATAATATAATTGTGATATTAGTGACAATATCAAGGATAAAACATGGTGTATCTTGTGACCTTGCAATATGCCAGGTTAAGTATGAAGCCTTATACATGAATTATCTCATTTAATTCCCAATGAAGTTGTGGATCAGATTTACATATTGCCCGTGTTTTAGAGATAAGAAGAGGGAAATAAGCAAAGACGAGGACACACTATAGTCATGCAGCAACTTTTTTCATATATTCATTTTTATGTAGTGCTGGGTATGTTAGGCCATATTTGAGACAGCAATGAACAGAATATACATTCTTGCACCCCTGGAACCTGTATCAGGCAGATCATAAACAAATAAATAAGTTGTGACATAATCTGAATTTTTTTCTTCCAAGATGCTGGTGCAGAAGACATGGGCCCCCAATGTGAATGCGCCTGGAAACAGGACTTGCATAAGCTAGTTCTGAAAGCTATGACCACATCGCCTAACAGAGAGAACTGAAGGGGGTGGTTGCTTATGTGGGCTCATGTTTTCAGATGGTTCAGATTATGACTGCCTCTGGTTTGGGCAGAGCACCATGGTTATACAAACGTATTCTTTATATCATTTGCATACAAGTATCAGAGCAAAGGAGAATTCAAGGAAGGAACATGGCAAGATGTAGTTCCTAAAGAAATGGTCTCAGTGACCAAATTCCTCTAACTAGGTCCCATTGGTTACTTTCCACCATCTCCCAATAATACCATCATATTGGTAATCTATTAATATTGGGTCAGAATCCTCATGGCCTAACCATGCCTGAATAAGCCCTTACAGACATCCCTAGCGGTATGCTTTACTAATTACCTAAGCATTCTCATTTCAATCCGGCTGACATTTAAAACTGATCATCAGAGACATTTAGGAATTTAAGGTTAAATGAGGTCATAGGTGTGGTCATAGTCCTCAACTGATAGGGAATGATGACCTTGCAGGAGGAATTCAGAAGGCACCATCAAAGGAGAGGTCACATGAGTCAGGAGATGGTGGCAGTCCAAACCCAGGACAACAGTCTTTCTCAGGACCCCAATACAAGGTCTAATCTGAAACATCCGGCTTCCAGAAAAGCAAGGGATACATTTCTGCAGTTTATGCCATTCAGTATGTAGAAGTTTGTTACAACCCAGAATTAACAAATACATAGCATATGTCATCTGGTGACGAGGTCTGTAAAGATTGTTCTTACATTTCAGTGCTAGGAGTGGCCATTTCATCATAAATGGGTGGGGTATTCTTTAAGGGAAGAAATACAAAACAAGTGAGTACCTGGAGAAGGAGAGAGCCCTGTGGGGATGTTGAGTATCACTGAACAGCAATAAGAAAGCTGGTGTAACTAGAACAGAGCGAATGGTGGGAGATGGAATGAGCCTATGCTAGAACCACCCCCGCAAATCCTGCACATGGTTCTCCCCAGGGTGGGTGCCTGACTGTACTTGAATACTTCTCTCACCTATACCTTTGCAGGTACGGTATTATTTAATGACTCATTTAAAGAGTTTCTCTCGCACAGTACATAGAGTTGAGTTTGGCTTTAAAAATCAATTTATAATATATCTCTTATAATAATTATAAAAATCCATTCATACTTTATTGACATGAGTGATGGGCTCAATTTTGTCTTATTGTTTTACATTGTATAGTGTATGTTCTATATATAATTAATATGTATTTGTTCTATATTTATTGTATTTTCATCTCTATTTGTACTATTTGTTTTATGAATTAAAAAAAAATGTTGCAAGATCCCCAGTGGCAGTAGGCAGTAGAAATGCTGTAGGTCCCCAGATGGTGGTAGTGGGCCATGTGGCGGCAGATAGCCGGCTCTGGGA
>LOEQ01003626.1:102862-118279 GCA_001685075.1 Bramus lutescens | reverse complement strand
CCTCAGCGGATGGGGGAGGGAGTGGGCGTGGCTTGTCTCTTAAAGAGATAGAAAGCCATTACAATTTGTAATGTCTTTTTAATATTGGGGGAAATGCTTAGAGCATAGTAGTTCTGCTAGCATTCCTTATTTTCCTATTTCACTAGTTTTCTGTTTTCCTAACTTTCTTCTATGTCATATTAGAAAGACATTCATATATTCACTCTTGAAAGACCTGTTTTAGGGTGCTTGGGGGTGGCTCATCAGGTAAAGCACTCACAACACAAGTCTGAGAATATCTCAGACACATTTTCTCTCTCATCTACTTCTCTCTTGCACTAAAATGTTTCTTTCCGACATGCCTCTTTTTATTTTGATGTATTTAAAAAGCGCTGAATTTAATTTTGGTTGCTTGCTTGAGCATGCGTGGAGTTTATTTATAGAATACTCGTAGCTCAGCAGCAGCTCTGCCACTGAAGAAAAGGATACCATTTCCCCCTGTACCCCAGTTATTATCATGATTCAAGCAAGGCAGATTTTTGGTTTTGTTTTTCATACCCCTCAGCTGACTCTCTTCGGGATGCTGCTCTAGTTGTCTGGAGCTTTCTTTCACATTTGGTTGGATTTCTTGGTAAGATCTCTACCCACATGTTATTTTATTCTCACTTTCTAATTGTGTATAGTTTAGGTAGATGTAGCTGCTTGCACTTTATATTTTAGCACCTTGGATTTTCATCCCAGGTTTCTTATGCTTAGACTCTATCTCAGTCTCCTGTCACCCTCTTTTCTCCTGGACTTGGGTCTCTTCGATTTCACTGTCTTAGGAACAGGGGAGAGCTCGGCAGGAACTCCTCTTTCTCCAACTTACAAGTAAATCAAAGCCCGTGATCTCTTTGTTTCCTAGTGACACACACACACAAAACAATCATGTGTGTGTTTCTTTGTCCTACTGATGATTCTGTGTGTATTCTTTTAAGAAAGTATGGGGTAAAACTGAAATCAAGAATATTTTATAGTTTTTAACCCAAAGGTCTTTTTCTTTTTCAGTTTATTTCAGATACCAGAGCCAACTCTTTCTATGAGCTCTAACCTGCAATCAGCTACAGAGTTAGTGAGATGCTCGATGATCCCAGGTATCTAGATTGTTCTGTTGTGTTTGTTTCCTTCACAAGGCATAATGTTTTCCATGACATTTGTCTACCCGTGAGAAAAAGCTTTTCGACTAAGTAATAATTTCATTATTGATTCCACTGTAGCTGGTGATATCCCATCTGACAGCAGTGTTAGTATCAATAATACAATAACCACCATGAAAAGAAATCTCAGAAGCTTGAGCCTTTTGGGAAGAGATAGCAGTATTCACCAAGATTAATTTTTAAAGAACAATAAGCAAGTTTTAAAAATTCTTCTTCATAGCTGGGCAGCCGTGGTGCAAGCCTTTAATTCCAGCACTAGGGAGGCAGAGGCAGGCAGATCTCTATGAGTTCAAGGCCAGTCTGATCTACAAGAGCTAGTTCCAGGACAGGCTCCAAATCTGCCTTGAAAAAACAAAAAACAAAACAAAAAAAGGGTAAGTTTGTCAGTCAACTTATTTCAGGATTTAGAGAGGGAAAAAAAATTTTTAAAGAAACATTTTATACCAAACATAACAACCACAGATACCTCCCCCTCCCTTCCTCCTTCTTTACCTCCCCACAACCCAAAACTTTTTTTTTATTTAACTTTATTTCATGTGCATTGGTGTAAAGGTACCAGATCCCCTGGAACTGAAGTAACAGACAGTTCTGAGCTGCCATGTGGGTGCTGGGAATTGAACCTGGGTCTTTTGGAAGAATAGTCAGTATTCTTAATTGCTGAGTCATCTCTCCAGCTGCAATACAGTCTGTTCTTTTTTAAATGGTAGTTTTGAACTATGGGGAAGTAACAGTCATCCGGGGGAGATTTTTTTGCTTGTTTGTTAATTTTCAAGATACAAAACTAGGTTGAAAGGTTTAGCTCAGTGGTAAAGTGCTTGCTCACTATGCTCACTATGTGCAAGGCCTGGGTTTAACTCTCACAACTGATGAGGGGTGTGTGTGTGTGTGTGTGTGTGTGTGTGTGTGTGTGTGTGTATGATATAAAAAGTTTTCGAAGAATAAGTTGGGATCCTCTGTGGTGCCTGGGGAGGAGCCTAATTCCCTGGCCTCTATCTAGTGATTCTTGTCAGCAAACTCATTCAGTGCTAAAGAAAATAGCAAGTTACAGACCCTTCTTCCAAGAACATAACTACCTTATTGAGCTCAATGTTAGTTCATCCCACCTTGTTTTATCAAGGGAAAGAGTGTATGTATGAGCTCATATCAGAGACAGACCTGTAGTTCAAGTACTTTGTGTTCTGGTTCAGGAGCCATTTTTTTTTCTTTCGTTTCTTGAGTCTAAGCTCTCTGTCCATTACTGCGGATGAACACTGGCGCTGGGACAGAGGATTTGGTTGGAGGAGAGCCTTCTCTCGGAAGCCTGGCCTTGTATTAAGAAGTTATCTGTAGTTACAGCCTTTCTTCCCATACTACCCAAGGGTTCCTCAAAGAATTGTAGGAAGACATCTGCTACATTTCAAATATGTCAACAACTTCAACTGTGTGTAGAAGAAAGCTAATACAAAAACACTCATGAACAGCTGTCTAAAGTAGCTTTTACTAAGGGCTGGCTATGTGTAGAACTCAGGAAACATTGATGGTTAAGACAGTCTTTATCTTCTTCAAGGTTCTACCTAGGAAGGGAGCTAGATAAGCTTGAAACAAGAATTATGAATCAGAAGGACTGAAGAGTTCCAGGCAGAAATAAAGGATGGTTAACTATACCAGACAATCCAGTGATGGGCAAGACCCAGCAAGCTCCGGAACCGAGCCTCGAGCCTCTCTCCCACTTGCTCTTCTTTGGGTATTTTTCCACATGTGACCTGCACTCCAAACAGCATCCGAGCACAGTTACGTTGTCTCTATCTCTAAACTACCTGTGACACTTGAGCAAAGTCTCCTTTTCCTTCAGTTCTTGGTTACCCTCTCTAAAATGGCTCACCTCAGACTCAGAAAGCCCAGTTTTACATCTCTTTTCCCACTTAATTCGTAGCTACATGTTCTTACTATGGCCACCGAGAAACAGGGCCAGGTATTCATTAAAGGCAGCAAGATTCCAACTACCACAGTGGAGGAGATAGAATCCCACTGCAAACTGAACTCAACCTCCGTAAAGACAAAAGTGAGGGGTTTTAAAGGGAGAACAGCGGAGGGACAGAAGGCGACTGGCGAAGTGTAGATAGAACACTGGAGTCACGGGGAGGGCTGTGGGGAAATGGAAAATTACGGAACTCGGAAGTAGGGAGTAATTAAAACGCTGGGATGGTGAGTGTGGGGACAGTGTACATTTTACCATGTGGGGGAATTTTTTCCTGAGGGCCAAGGTCACCTCCCAGGGAAAGCATTGGGGCAGATGGAAGGCTGGCCAGGGACTTGGTCAAGGCACTCAGCACAGGGTTTGGCCAGGACCTTTGTGTACATTTTGTGACATGTCCATTGTGTTTGTGGTTTGTTTTTAAGATAAATATTTAGGTTAATATCTGTTCATAGCTTCTTCCAAAATTAGACATACCTAAGCACATTTCTCCCTCCCCTTTGGTCTATGTTCAGCCACTCTGATGAGTTTAGCAGGGATTCACGTATTAGATTTTCAATTGAAACAGCACTGTCATTAATGATATACATATTTGCATATTTTTATATACATTTATATGTATGAAAAGAGGGTAGCTGGGAAATAAAAGCACGGTCTCTGTTTACAAAATATAAACTTCTCTTATTTTATGTCTTTTTCTTAGATTTCTTTGAGCTTGCTTTTCTAAATACCTTTTCTAATAATTTTCTTATTTGCCCAGATTGCCGATAATACCTGCTGAGAATGAACATCAGTTTGTCTGGGTTTACAGTTTTTATAAAAATGCTGTATTTTCTTTTGACTTCTAATGTGATGAAGGAGAGGACTTATGCCGACTCCTTTGTAGATAAACTTTTCATTTTGTTTTAATAACATGCGATGTGTGTGCATGTGGGTGCATGCTCATGGGTGAGTGTGTGGACACGCTTGCTGGGGTATATATGAGGACGTCAGAGGACAGCTGTAGTTATTGGTCCTCGCCTCTGTCGTCCCTTTCTTTCTCACCATTTCTTTGCAAATCTACAGTTTCTTCTATTTTTAACTGCTTATTTACACTTATTCTGTGTCCTCCACCACACTCCCAACACACACGCATTCACAACCGCACTCCCAACATATACGCATTCACAACCACACTGCCAAACACATACACATTCACAACCACACTTCCAGCACACATGCATTTACAACCACACTCCCAACATACATGCATTCACAGCCACACTCCCAACACACACGCATTCACAACCACACTCCCAACACACACACATTCACAACCACACTCCCAATACACACGCATTCACAGCCACACTCCCAATACACACGCATTCACAACCACACTCCCAGCACACATGCATTCACAACCACACTCCCAACACACATGCATTCACAACCACACTCCCAACACACACACATTCACAAACTTTCTTATGACGTCCAACCTCTTAATCCTTTGTTATTTTATTTTGTCTTCTTGGCAAAATTTTCAATAACCTTCTAGCTACACACACTCTCTTTGGTTCTGTGCATTCTGATGTCAGCAGAATGATAGCGTCTTCTTTACACCGACAGCTCCCTACAGTCATGCCTGCTCAATTCTTCCTATTTGAATGCACTATTGACCCCCTTGAATTCTTTAGTTCTTTAAGAACCAATTGCCAACTCCTGTTAAGCCTGACAGTCTTAAAATTTTAATGACTTTTGGTTTGGGGACACAAGTACTCAGGAGGCATGGGGGAAGGTGGTCTCTGTGAATTCAAGATAAGCCTGGTCCACATAGTGGGTTCCAGGACAGAAAAAGCTATGTCAAGAAACCTTGTTTCAAAACACAAAACCAAACCAAATAAAAAGTGCCTCTACAGGGAGGGGAGCAAAGAAAAATGTAGAGCTCAAGAAAAATCAATTTTAAAAAAGTACCTCTATACTATTCTTTATATATTTAAAGTCTATTTGTCTACTTGAGAGCTGCAATATACTGTCTTTTGCTCATGAAAATTCCACCTAAGATGAAACGCATGACTAGCTGCAATGGTTTATAGCTGCTAGTATTTGGGTCATAGGTACTTCCTGTGTTCTGCTAGTATTCGGGTCATAAGTACTTCCTGTGTTCTGCTAGTATTCGGGTCATAGGTACTTACTGTGTTCTGCTAGTATTCAGGTCATAGGTACTTCCTGTGTTCTGCTAGTATTCGGGTCATAGGTACTTCCTGTGTTCTGCTAGTATTCGGGTCATAGGTACTTCCTGTGTTCTGCTAGTATTCAGGTCATAGGTACTTCCTGTGTTCTTGAGTATTACCAGTCACTCAGACAGGGTTATTCTAACTTTCAGTACCTCTATTTACTACTCTTGAGTAAAGACAATATTCTTTATTAGACATTGTGGTGGAGAGTCCAGGTGGGGGTAGACTGTCTGTTCTTGCTACAATGGTATTTAAGAAGTCACTTTGGCTATGTATGTGTTGTGGGGTGCTCCCTAGGGATTCCTCTTACTCCAGTATCCAGTCCTAAGCCTGATTTTCAGTATCCGAAGGTAGTCCTAAGCGAAGCAACAGCCTCCTGGGTATGCCTAGGCCTCCAGATCCATCAATTATGCATATGCCATCTGCTGCAAAACTCCAAAGAATTCTTTATCATGTCTGGTATATGAAGAGGAGCCCTTCTCATTTTCTATCCCTGTTATGAATAATTTTAGTCCATGTGTTTAGAATAGGAGATTTTAGCAGTTGCTCCGTTTATCAACTTAATATCATATCCTGTCTTATGTTTAACATGACAGTGTGCTCTTGATCCATAGCTGCATGAGAACATTGTGCATAAGGGGATGTATACGGTTTCTCTGAACATGTCTAAGCAGTGCTACAATTAAAAGGATGGACAAATACCAAGAAATCAAAGTTTTGAGTGGGTGCGGGGTGGGGTAGAGAGAAAGTGGGGGAAGCAGGAGAGGAGAGGAGGGGAAACTGGGATTGGTATGTAAAATAAAAAGGATTGTTTTAAAAAAATAAAGGAAGATGAAAAAGAAAAGAAAAGAAAACATAGACTCATTTGTTTGCAGTGACCTGTCAAGTTTCACTGTCATTCTTAGCTATGGAGCGGTCAGTGTCTGAGAAGGACACAAACACTTATTTACTGCTGAAGTAAGCTAATTATGGAGTGGCTTAGAGAAGTTTGAGGGATGCAGTGAGGGCGGGGCAGTTGCCAGACGATGTTGAAAGACTTAGGAAGACGTGGACACTTGGTGAGCATTATTCTATACAGTACTATCCATCTTGAGTTAATATTTTTAATAGATTTGACAGAGTGTTTAGAATTGTTTTTAAAAGGCAATCATGTTTTTAAAAGCCTGGGAATAAAACATTTTAAATAAAAAGGTTTTTAATGTATTGATAGATGCCCTCATAGCTAATATCCAACCCACCAAGACCCAGAGGTGGGTATGAGGACCTCTGCAAATGCACGATAGTGATGGACATAAGGTAAACTTTGAATGTCGTGTCTCCGTGACATGATATTGGGTCCACTGGGGCAACCACAGGCCTTGCCCAGTCTATGCCCATGTGTGATTGGGCTTGGTCACTAAAGGAAGCCGTCAGCTTGGGTTAGACACAGGTTTTTCGTTTCTCTGTTACAGTTCACAGACCCCTTAAAGTCAGTCTACCCACAGACTGCACAGGACTAACTCCTTGGCCCCTGGAGACCAGAAGGAAAGGTCGTGTTAAGAAGCCACTTGAGAGCAACACTGACTTTTGGTAGAGTGACAACCAGTTCAAAAGAAACCGCACAGGTGGGAAAAGGGTGTGGATGTCAGTAGTTCCTCACACAGCATGGCTTCTACATTATTTTCTATACGTTAGTCAATATTGCAGCGTATTCTGTATGAAGTCTAGGGTGGGGTGTTGGGAGACTTGTCTCTTCTCAAAGGTGGCTCTTTTCATCCCTGTCTCCCTACACCATTAGTTTCTCAACATGCCTATGCTTCCATTTTTCCTATCAGGAAATGGCCCGTTCCAAATACCTCATTTTACTTTAATTAACAACTTAAAAGTCCTGCTTCCAAACACAGTCACATGCATATGAGTTGAGATCTAGATGTCAGCATAAGGAATTGGGGAACACTGTTTGGTTGACAACACTGTAGATTCTGCTAAAATGACATGGGTCCTCAAGTCTCACCCAGGATGTTCACCTTCATGGGTTAGTTCCCAGAATTCCCTATGAGTCTTCATCTTTACACACCATACAGAGCAACACTCACTTACCCAGAAGTCACTAATCTGAACTTGGGGATCCCAGTGGGAGGAAATATTAATAATCTATAGGCCCAAAGCCCAGACAGACAAATGCCTTTCCTCAAAACTGTGCTCCCTCCCAGACCTCATTTGCTTCACTCCTGCCTGTATTGATTACATTATTAATGACTTTAACCAATTTCCAACTATGGTGTGTTCTTTCTATCGTTGACATGACTTCATTTCATAGCCCGGGCTGTTATCGAATGGATGCTTCTCCATCAGTTTCATTGGTTCTGGGGCCACAGCTGTCATCACCACATCTGGCTTTGAGGAACTTCATCTGCAGTGTTCTTGAGATTCACCTAATTCTTGTTGGTTAAGGTTGAAAGTTGGGCCTTGGAAGCAAACAGATGTAACTTTGAAACTTAGGTTTCATATCTCCAAATAAGAAGCTACCAAATATTCAAGGTCTCCACATTTCAATTATAGTGATAATTAAATATAAATATAATTCCACACAAACATGAAGGCATATCCTATACAAAGTATTTCACAAATAGTATATTTAAACATTTAATATCTTAAGTGTAGCATAGAGTGCATATATTATTATAGTCCTTACATCATTGGATTACTATGGATATTGGATAAATCGAGATATTTAAAAGTTGTGTAAACGGTGCACTAGAGAGTTGACTCAGCAATAAAGAACACTTGCTACTCCTCTAAAGGACCTATGTGACCACTCACAACAACATGTAACTCCGTTTCCAGGGATTCGAATGCCCTCTTCTAACCTCCACAGGCACGAAACATGACACATGGGGTCCACAGACACACAATCAGGCAAAAAAATTCACACATTTTAGAAATCTGTAGAAATGATAATCCTCATTTGATGAATGCTGACTATGTGAAATAATTTAATACCTGGGGTAAAGCTGAGATACAGAAAGGTAGGTTTCAGTTCATGATTAAATGTATCACCCACCAGAAACAGCACCAGCTCACCAGGGCAGGTCCTCTGAGAGAGGTGGGAACAAGCGACCATGAAAACCCAGAGTGAACCGTCATGCAGACTACAAATGCTCCATGAAACTACTGGTGCCTGCGCAGGACCCCAGAGAGAAAAACAAGAATAAAAGGAGACAATGACTAACTTCACAGGGGCAGGGAAAGGCATACGCGTATCCGTGGTGGGAGGAAGGAAGGGGCCCTTGCAAGGCACCAAAGCAGATCTTACTCTGGGAAGAGAAAGAGTGATGAGAGGCGAAACCAAGAGCTGGAGCAACAGGCAGCAAGCGCTTAGTTTCCAGTGGGCGGGGTCAGCCTTCAAAGACTGTGATTCATGTGGGGAGCAACAGGCAGCAAGCGCTTAGTTTCCAGAGGGCGGGGTCTGCCTTCAGAGACCGTGATTCACGTGGGAAAGCGGGTTCGAGCTGCGTCTGGGAAGGGTGAGGATTAATGGTGTTCTCTGTGTTCCAGCTCTTGTAAAACAACAACAAAAAAAAAATTAATAGTGTGTCTGTCTTCCGTAGGCCTGGCACATGCTCCGGGCTCGGTCTCTTATTTAATTAGCTGCAGAAGACACGGCACCAGCATGATGTCTATCTCCACCTCGCTTTGTGACTCGTTATGGGAATTGTGAGCAGCCAGTCTCTGTCACTCTATACCCCTCCCTCAGCTGAGGCATCAGGAGAGGCCAGGGAGAAGCCGTGGGGGCCACCAAGACCCTTTATTGGCTGTGCCTTCTCTCCTTTCTGTCTTATTTTCCTTCTTCTGTTCTCTTCACCCTTCTTTCCAAGTCTCCTTTCAATTAATCCTTTCAGTGAGATACATAGAGCAATGGTTTCCAGTTACATGTGACGAACTAAGTTTCAGAAACAATAAGCTACTATTAAGTACTTCCTATCTGCTATTGTCATTCCCGTTTAATAAATAAGGAGAATGAGTAATTCTAGGAAACATGAGCATTCTGTTTATCAAAATCTTTGTTCTCTTCCTTGGGATAGGACACATGACCAATTTTCACCAATGGAAAGTAACTGGAAGTGATGGTTCAGAGTAGCCCAGTTTTTACTATTCTATTTTTGTGTGTACTGAATGTGTGTACGTGCATGCATGAATGGACACATGCATGTGGAGGTCAGAGGTCAACGATGAGTGTCCTTCGTTGCTCTCTACCTTGTGTTTTGAGCCTGGAGCTCACAGTGGGCTTCACTGAGTGTCCAGAGACCTCTGAGGAGCTGTGTTCTCACTCTCCCCTCCAGCACTAGGGCTACACATGCATGCCACCATTCTTGGAGTTAACATAGAAGCTTGGGGTCCAAATCTAGACCCTTGTGCTTGCATCACAGGCATTTGCTGACTTAGCCATCTCCCCACACCCCTCTGGCCCAGGTTTAAACATGGACGGGCCTTGCCCTCTGACTTTTTCTTTATTGTTTGACTGGATTTAGGGGGTCAGTACAGGACCCCAGAACCTGTAGAGAAGACCAAGCTGCTGTGAGCAAAAGACACTGACCCCAACTAATTGTATGGTATAGGATCCCTCCAGCTTCACTACTGTCCCCATCTACCTCTGGTTCTCAATAGAGAGAGAGATGTGAACCAGTATGACATCATAGCTTCTGTCACTGAGTTTTGGGGCTACTTATTATAGCAGTGAGCTGGAGCAAGATCTGTGTCAATAAACTAATCTTTACAGAACACCTATTACCAAACTATGTCATCTGCAAAATTCAAAATGCTAGTGCACAGGCCGTACAGGTGACTGGATATAAATTAGAAAGATGGCTCCCTACAGGATGCCTAGAGAAGGTGAATTTTGAAAGAGAGGCAGATTTTGAATGTTGCTCTTAAACATAAGGCAAATGCTTCTTGGGGACAAATATCCTGACTGTAGAGATGGCTCTAGAGACAGAAAGGCCATATTCAGTCCCAGTTCTGCTTTTTCCTGACTGAGTGACCTTGAGACTAAGATTTTTCTATCTTTAAAATATGACAAAATGCCTCCCCACTAGAGCTGCTCTGTTTTTGTGTTTTCAATCTTATATTAGCTTTCTTTTTCTTTGTCCTCTGTGTCTTTCATATCGTGCTTTTTGGTCCCATTCAGCTCTTCATCCCTTTGTATTCACCCTCTGCCCTTGCAGCTTCTCCCCTCCCCCCGATAAAATAGGGTTTAAGAGGAAAGAAAGAAAAGATAAAAGAAAAAAGAAAAAAATGATAATCCTTGTCATGGAAGCTGTGGTGTGACCCTGGGAGTCACGCAGTAAACTGTTTTGTGTGTATATTTGCAAGTGTTCATTGCAGAGTCATTGGTCTGGTTCGAGACCTCTGCCTTCTGCCACATTACTGATGACGTTGGGCCCTCACTGGGACTCCTCTTGGATATCCTGTTCTGTGTCTCTTTGGGTATGCAGGACCGGCCCCTTCATATGCTCTCACCTCCTTGTAAATGAGGTGGATGTTGGGGTGGGACAACTCATAACCCTGGTTCTGGGCCTAGGTAGTTGTGGACTCAGTCAACCCTCCAGTTATCCCCAGTCCTCATCAACAAGATGAACTATCCTGTGTTGCCCCTGCCAGTTCACCCCTCACAGCGATGAGCACCAGGCAGGGCCTGTTCTCCGGCTTTCGTGCCCTCAGGGTCCACTTTCCCATACCTGGACCATCATGGCCAGCTCTACCGTGTTCCCCAGGTGAGGTGTAGAAGCCACTCTCCAGAGTGCGGCAGCTGACGAGGAGCAGGATCAAGCTCTTATGATTTCAGGTATGGGAATGAGGGGAGGGGCATCTCTTCTCCGCCCATGCCGCCATATGTCAAATGAAGGGTAGGACCAGATCTCTCGTGCCCCTATAAACAGAGGCAGCTCCACTGTGCTGATCAGACAAGGAACAGGGCCTGCTTTTCCCAGTGTAGCAGCTGGTTAAGGAGAAGTTCAGCTTCTTTGCCAGCTGGAGGCAGTAGGGACGAGGGAGGCAAGAAGGCATCTTTCGCACAGACAAGAGAGGCAGTACCAGCTCTGCCCCTCTCACACAGTTAAATGCTATCTATCAAGAATATACACTAGTGATGTGGGAGTCCCCTTTGTGTGCTGTGATTACCATTAATGAATAAAGAAACTGCAGTGGCCTGTTGATAAGGCAGAACTTAAGTAGGCGGGGAAAACTAAACGGAATGTTGGGAGGAAGAAGGCATAGTCAGAGAGACGCCATGGAGCTGCCCGAGACAGATGCTGGGAATTTTACCCGGTAAGCCACAGCCACATGGCGATGCACAGATTAATAGATATGGGTTAAATTAAGATGTAAGAGTTAGCCGATAAGAAGCTAGAGCTAATGGGCCAGGTAGTGTTTTAATTAATATAGTTTCTGTGTGGTTATTTTGGTTCTTGGTGACCGGGACAAACAAGTGGCCTCCTGTTACACACTAGGCCTTCAATGAATACTATTTTCACTGTTGTCATTGTTAGAATCATAAAAAATCCAGTTTTTCACTGGCTTAAACACAATTAGATTGTTTCCATTAATCCCAAGTATTTTTCTACATTACTGGATAGTGTCATGGGCACATTCACCTCAATTTATTTTCTCAGTGTATAGTTAATATTTGAATCTGAAATTCACCATTTAAGACTACCTATTTGGTGCTTCACTTAATACAGTCTTCTTATTTGGATTTACACCTTGTTTCACTACTAAAGAAGTGATTAAATGATGGGCCTGGTCATGGGTGTAGTTTATCTTGTACCTTGTCATGCACACTGACACTTACATCTCTGAGACATTATAGTTGTAGGGGCCTTAGTAGGCATCAACTCCAAATTATATGTGCTGTGTTTTTTTCTCTCTCTCACTCTGAAGAGACATACAGACATACATACATGCAGAGATGCACACATATAAATACATACACACACATATATATGCAGAGATATACACACACACCAACATACATATACAGAGAGATAAACTAACACAGACTACATACAAACACACACACACACACACACACACACACACACACTGGTTTTAGAGTTCTAGTAGTTTGAGTTCATGGCCCAGGCCTCCTGGCACTGGGGGAGAAGCCCAGGGTTGGAGCAAGTCCAGGTTTGGCAGTATGTAGAGACTGACACCTGCCCATCAGCAAAACATGTGACTTACTACAAAGTGCATTAATTATTGATCAAATTGCATGGGGAATGAGGTACTTTGGTGAGCTGGATTTTCTGAGAGTAAATTATCAGAGAACATATTCTTGTGCACATGTGTATGTTTTCTCTAAAATACTCTCATTCTCTTGTCCTGACTGCCCTGTCAGGACAGTCCAGTGAGTATAACTGAGTATCTCTATCCAGCAGTAAAGGAAACTTAAGGATCATTTAGTACAGCTTTTTTTCAGATGAAAAGACAAGGTCCCACATCATTATAAAATGCTTTCTTTAAGGCTAACACTCTTTTCTCTGTGATACAAGCTAGTCACCTATCAAATGACCTTCTCCAAATCATAAGTTGTATAGACACTACTAAGCCCAATTACCTTTATGCTGGGCTTGTTGCACTTTCAGCCCCCTGGCATTTGGGGTTGACCATGTGACTGGATTCTAACCAGTGGACTGTGAAGGTAGATGCTAATGCTATACTTGATTTTCCAGGCTCCTTCTTCTAACAAGCTGACTAGAGGTGAACTCAGAAGCCATGAACAATGATTCAGAGAGCACCAGCTGAAGAGAGCTTGGGTTTTGGAATCAGTGCATGGAAGATAGGCATCTATCAAAATGAGATGAAGCTCATTTTGGAAAATCAACAAAAAATAAACTCCTACCATGCCTAGTCCATGATGCATATAGAGATTTATTTGTTCAGGCTCTCAGCACATCCTTAGCCAATGCATACCTTAATAATGACAAGGTTATAATGGGCAAGGCACTGTGCATGATATGATCTTATCTCAGTTGTAGCAAACACCAGAAATCTCAGCACATTCTAAAACAGGAGACAGAAGGATTGCAAATCTGAAGCCAATCCAGGCTACATAGCAAATTCCAGGTCATTCTGGGTGACCTGATTAGACCCAGTCAAGAACAACAGCACAAAAGATATGATCTCATTCCTCAAAAAGCAGAGACAGGGAGAAAATGCTCTGATGAGCTCTCAGTCTAGTTCCATTTGAGCCTTGCTCAGGGGACGTTTGTGGACGGCCTTTGTTCCCATAGAAATGTATATGGAAATATCAAGGTTGATGTAGGATGGCTTGACAGAGAAGCCGCACTGGGGAAATGGAGCGCTTTGAAATCAGGTCACCTAGGAAAAAAAAAGTCTACAAAGCCAAAGCCTAAATGAAGCTAGCAGGTTTTTAGGTACTTTTCACAGCCTGGCATGCTGGATTCTCTTCCCACCTTAAAAGGAAGGGGAAAAAAAGCTAAGAAAGGCACTTCTTTCTGTACATATCTCTTCAAAGTTTGTTTGAGCATCTCACTATTTTTGTGGTGCACACATAGATCTCAAGTTTTAAGTGGCCTTTTTATATCTGCAGCTGGAAAGGAAAAAAGCCACCCAGCAGCTCAGTGTGTTAGCGCCAAGTCTGGTTTCTCTTGAATGCCATGGCTCTCATCCAGCAGGAGATGCCACTATACAGAAAAAGCTAAGCAGGAAAAAGATGCTGAAAATGACTAGTTACTCGCTTGCTTTAAAGATAAACCTGTTTCATAAGAAAACCTTCTTGATTAAGAAAGATGACTTCCCATTGTGCCCCAAGTCATGTTAAATTCCCTGTCATGATTTCAACCCACGTACCCACTGTTTTAAAGGGCAGTCATTAGTAAACCACACTAGGCTTCAGCACAGTGAAAAGGGGTTGAGCTAGTGTGCCCTTAGCATATTCTGCTAAAAAGTGTGTGTGTATATGTGTGTGTATACATGTGTGTGTATATATATATATCACAAATATTTGGCAAATGTATATGTGATATATAAGTAATATACACACGTATATATGTGTGTATATATGTACGCACGTACACACACACACATATATATTTAAAATCGCTTAACTACCAAAGCAACCTGTATGAAGAATCTGCCCTCTCTACTTTTATAGAATACAAAGCAGAAATTATGTTCAAGAAATTACACCAAGTCCTACCAGTGTAAATGATTGATCTAGAGGAACGCTTATGTTGCCTCTATCATCCTGCAATCCAGATGCTTAGAATCAACATCTACCTGCTGGTGTTTTTAACTATCCAGAATTCTCCCTGGTGTTATCTTTTCCATGAAGCTTCACACAGTTGTGAGTATGCAGTTTCTCACTCCAATCTCCATTTCAGCACATACTGCATCATCTTGTGCCTGTGTATTTAAGTACCTTTCTCTGCTGGTGAGTCCATGCTTTCTGATAAAAATGTGTGTGTATTGATTCTCAAACTCAACCTATCATTCATGTGCACACGAATGAACTTGGGAAAGGCCAATTAATGCATACATGCTAGACATACTTAATTAGGGTTATTAGTGCCTAAACCAATGAGCTCCAAAGACCATCATTTGAAACAGGTACATCAGGAAGAATATGGCAATAGTTTTCATGATAGAAGAGTAAGACACTGTATTCTTGAACTATCCATACTGTTTACAAAACTACATCATGCTTTAGTGAGCTGCTTCCAATTCTTCAAACCTCATCTCTTCTTGGACATATTTGAAATTATCTCAACCTTTTCTTTATACTAGTTTCTTTCAGTGTCTATTGGTGAGGTTAATGTTGTGATCAGTACTAACGTATATGTAGCCTATTCTCTTTATTATTGTTGTTGTTGTTGCTGTTGTTGTTGTTGTTGTTTTATTGAGCTCTACATTTTTCTCTGCTCTCCTCCCTGCTTCTCCCCTCCCCTTCAACCCTCTAATATGCTCCTAATTTATTCAGGGGATCTTGTCTTTTTCTACTTCCCTTGTAGATTACATCCATGTATGTCTCTTTTAGGGTCCTCATTGTTGTCTAGGTTCTCTGGGATTG
>LOEQ01003626.1:63486-88777 GCA_001685075.1 Bramus lutescens | reverse complement strand
GCCCATAGTATCCTGCAGACTTTTCCATGAAGCAGGAAATTTCAAAGACAGTTCTGCCTATATTGGCAATTTGTCAGTCATTTTCTTCTGTGTCCTGCAGAATGTCTGACAGACTCTTTGATGAAGCAGGAACCCCAAAGGACCATCTCACCTTTAGGCAAGTTCAGCAATCATTTCTCTGTGGGTCCTGCATGTCCAGTTCATCAAGAAGTCCAGGCAAGAGCAGTCTCTCACTCAAATGACAACAAACTCCATAAGGAGCCTCTTCAATGACCATCTTCTTCTTGAATTAGCTTGGTGCTGCCAGAAGCAGATGTGTCTCACTGTCATGAAAAGTTCTAAATTCTTAAACATTTTAATGCATATTCTGTATTCTTGAAAGGTTTAAAGAATGTCTATCCATCTGAAATATATCTTTGTACATCTAGAAAATCTAACTAACATGACTACAAGCTTGACTATTATAGATGACTATCTATTAACCTATATTTCTTAATTATACATTATATTTTTAAATGAGCTGAACAAACATAATACCTTAATCAAGATCAGTAATACATATACACAGTATAAGAAAACTTATCTTAATTTTGTATCAATAAGCCAAGATCCATACCAATGCAAATCTCTATAGCATATTCCCCTTTAAATGTAATAAGAAATTTATAAACAATATTTGGTAATATGGGTGTAGTTTTTCTCTAAACTGCTTCCCACTTTTTGTTGGGCAAAGTAATTTTGGGGGTGTTTTGGCAACCTTTCAGGGGTGTCTTGGTCTGTCAAACCATATTAGTCTGGAATAATTCCATAGGTTCTCATCCTCTATGGAAACAAAAGAAGAATCTCTTTTCCAAAGCAACATATCCTTAGACTCAAATTTTAAACACAAGATACCTTTAAAGAATATATGTTGGTTACTTAGCTCCTTTATAGTCAAAAATTTCAAAGAAAACACAATAATATACACAATCCAGACTTTCTGTGTGTATTTCATCTTTATGTGGCTTATTTATTTTTACTGTATTACTTTTTAATATTTATTTTATTATCTTTACTCCTTTAATCTAAGACTCTGTCTCTTTAAAGACTTTGTTTTATTTTTTAAATCATTTACTTTTTTCCAACTTTCTATACTCTTTTTCTTCTTTCTCCCAAGCCTATGTACATTTATCCTATCCAACATTGTGACCCATTTAGAGTTTCTTTTTTATCTGAACTTGTCTTTGTTGTGTATCTGTAATTATTTTCTGACCAGAAGTGCTTTTTAAAATGCTAAGCCCTTCTTTTGTACTTAAGCAGTGCCATTACTAGGGTAAATACAGCAGTTTCTGTTTGCTCTGCCTAGTCCAGCATGGTGGAAGTCCGTTCACTGACTCTGCAAGCCATGCACATTACCCCAGTTGCAAGTATGCAGCAGGTCTATTTTGATTCACTAAGCAGTTTGTAACATGCTGCTTACAAACCCCATTTAAATGCTCTGCCTTCTGAAAGAGCCAGAGTTTGTGCTGGCAGCAAGGCCCAGAAAGCTGCCATTTCAAAGGGGCACAGCTTTTTTATTCTGCTACCACTGAACCAGGAAAACTTCTCTTAAGAGAGCAGCAGCACACCACCAACAAACAGCAGGAAGCTATGTTAAACTCTGTATTTTTGTGTCTAGAATTTCTTTTCAAGCTCTCTCAAGTTATTAAGTGGATTTAGTTAGCCACGTAGGTGCCACTTGTAGGAAGGCCACTTGTTTGTTCCCGGCTCCCCAGCTGTTCAGACCCTAAATAATCACACAGAAACTATATTATTTAAAACATCATTTGGCCTATTAGTTCTAACTTCTTATCAGATAAATCTTACATCTTAAATTAACCCATTTCTATTAATCTGTGTCTCACCATGTGGCAATGGCTTACTGGATAAAGTTCTGGCATCTGTCTCCAGTCGGGCTACATGGCTTCTCCTTGACTCTACCTTCTTCCTCCCAGCATTCAGTCTAGCTTTCCCCACCTAGCTCTGTTCCCCTATAACTTTGCTATAGTCCCAAAGTAGTTCCTTTATTAATCAATGGTAATCACAGTATATAGAGGGAAATCCCACATCAGTTATTAACCCCGTAGATAGATATTTCCTTTCCAAAGAACTAAGGTCCTACTTTCAATAGTCCTAGGAAGATGCTGGTGCTAAAAAAAGGAAATAAAGACCAAGCTTCTCCTCATAATAGATGAGAATCAGTTTTGCCAGAGCCTGAGCTTAGAAGATGCTTAGAGTGCCTGTTCTGATAAGAAGTTAATGAGAAGTTAGATGACAGACCAGACATGTGAAGAAAAGGCTGATAGATGAGACAGGAGATGTCTAAATAAAGCCTCATAAATGTTGAACCAGTCAGGGTTAACTATCTATTATCACCCACCTTGTGCACTCCTTCCCTTATTCCTGAACCTCAGTGCAGTGCTACTCTTGGTGTTTGCTATGGTCCTATCCCCTACATCAGGTGGAAAGCAAAAACAACAATGCTAACATGAAGTCAAGTGGTAAAAAGAGGACCTGTTGTATACTTCCCAGAAGGATGGCTGTATCTCCTGGCCACAAGCAAAGAAAACAAGGATAGATCATATGGAACACAAGAGGAAGAACCATCATGGTCCTGTGCACCTTGAACCTCTCAGAAATACCCAAATATCTTGGAAGGGCTACTTCCTGAAAATTGTATCCATAGGACCCAAGATGCCATAATATGGACATACAAGTAAGAGGCATCAGTTTAGTGGTCACTTAGCTGAAGACCAGCTCAGCAAATGGTAACAGCTCATGAACATGACATCTATCACTTTGCTTATTACATAATCCTGGCTTTTATCTCCTCACAATGACTGGCCATTGGTTCCCCATAGCGTTAGACCTATTTGGTCATCACCAGTCAGTCATTTGACAAGCATTTGTGGAGAAAGGTTACCAAGAGATGCTTAACATACAATGGGGATTCCACTTGAAGCAGAAGAGCAAAGCCCTGCCAAGTGTCGGGAAGGGCCCAGGGAAGCTAAGTTCTCTGGGAAGAAACTTGGCAAAGGATAGGAGAGGCTGAGAGTTGGGAGATGGTGAAGAGAGGCAAGAAGTTTATACAATGTGATTTTGCAGAAGATCAAACCTGACATATTTTTAGGACCTGTTTAAAAAATGCAAAGCAGCCATCTCATTTAAGAGCCATCTTCAAAATTGCAATAAATTCTCCTTGACAGAAGCTCAGTCAAGTCCAGCATGTAATCTTCTGCTGTCAAGAAGAGTAATGGAGAGTGGTGGATGCGCTTCTACTAAATGGAGAAAAAAACTGCATGGGTGAGTGCTTTCCTGGGAAGATGGAAGTTAATTTGCTGAAGCTTCTCTTTGAGGCATGGTTTGCTTTCCTTGTGGGGTCTCCTTTTCATCAGTCTCATGAAAAAAAATCAATCCTTTTAGGAATGCTCTCTTTGGTCAATTTCTTCCAACCACTTCTTTCTCAGAAAATGCAAGTGAAAAACTATGGGATTGGGGATGGATGGGCACAAACCTTAGCTCCACCAGATAGGAGATAGGTCATTCTGAGTATGTGGCTTCTCATGTCTATGGTGTGATGCTTAATCTTGTCTACGTGTTGGGATTTTTGGAGACAGAGCTCTGGGGGTGTCTCTGAGGATATTTGAGGAGAGGTTTAACTAAAGAGGGAAGCACCATTCTGAACACAGGAGGTACCAGCCCATGGGAGAGGTTCTAGACCAAATGAAAAACTAGACACCGACATTTGTCTCTCTGTGCTTCTGGACTGCGGATGACATATGGCCAGTTGCCTCACACTCCTGACCAGGAGGTAAACTGCTCTGATGACAATGCTTTCTCCAGCATGATGGATGGAACCACCAAACTGTGAACCTAAAGAAACCTTTCCTTCTTTACCCTGACTTGACAGTCATTGTCACACAGGAAAGAGGAAAGCCATGAATACAGGTGTCTCAATAGTGTCAACTACTTGCAATAGTCGATATCATAGCTCCCAGTTTGCAAGCTTTGTTAGGCGGATGGGGTAGACTGCAGCATGTCTCATGCCTAGGTGGCACCATGGCATGTCCCATGTGTTTGGTAACTATTAGCAAACACTGTCATTGTCATAATATGAGCAACATCTTTTTCTTCTTCACATTTTATTTTTACCAACCATCTTTAGATAACACCTATTTTGTTTGTTTTGTTTTGTTTTACAGTGTCTTCTAACTCAGTGTCATGATCTTCGGGACCCATACTCATGCTTGTAGTCATTGTGGGACAGGAGTTTAAGAAAGAGAGACCAACTAGATTCTCCCCTGAGCTTTTTCTCTGTTATTATATCCTGAGAAACCATGCTTTGTTTGTGTGTCCTCTCCTACATCTTATTCTATTTCATTCTTATTTTTATGTGGATAGGTGTCTTGTCCACATATATGTCTATGCACCACATGCATGTAGCTGTACACACAGAAGCCAGAAGGTGTCAGATCCCCTGGGACTCCAATTGTGAGCTACCATCTGTAAGGAAATCGCGACTGCATTTTCGTTTCACGGCCGCTCAGACCCGAATAATCACACAGAAACTATATTAATTACAACATTGTTTGGCCAATGGCTCAGAGGTATTTCTAGCTAGCTCTTACATCTTAAATTAACCTCTTTCTATTAATATGTATATCAATATGAGACTGTGGCTTATCAGTAAGGTTCTGGTGTCCTTTTCCCTTGGCAGCTACATGGCATCTGCCTGACTCTGTCTTCTTTCTCCCTAATTCAGTTTAGTTTTCCAGCCTACCTATATTATGCCTTGCCATAGGCCAAAGCAGCTTCTTTGTTAACCAATGGTAATAAAACATATTCATAGCATACACAGGGGAATTCCACATCAACCATGTGGACACTGGGAAACCAGGATCCTCTGGAAGAAGAGTCGGTGTTCCTAACTGCTGAACCATCTCTCTAACCTGCCTTCTATTTATTTTTAAAAATTCTGTTCTAATTCCAAAATACACAAATATCTTTGGAGAATTACTGCAAAGCAACACAAATTTTAAATAGGTACAAATTTTCAAGTAACCTTTCCCAAGTACTGTCCGTTTATCTGCTCCACTTCACAGTGAAGGTCACACAGGGGTGTCTGTAGCTCTGTCTCCTCTACATTGCAAACCATCTCCTTCCTGTGCATGCCTCTTTCTCTGCCATCTACTGAAAGTGTCTTGTCAAAGCCGGAAGCTGAAAAGGTGATTACTTAGATACCTTAATTGCAGGGTTTTCTTTAAACCTCTGTCCTTTCCCTATTTAGATTTAAGTAACCCAAAAATAGATTCTATGACCTTCAGCCATTAGTGTCTTGCAAATAATAACCATATATTAAAGATGTATTGTGAGCCTGTGGTGTACCAGGCATCCTATCTAGTGATAGAGACACTCTATTGATAGGCAGAAGCCTCTTGGAGTATTGATTTCCTTTCCTGTGTGAAGGAGACTGTGGATTCTAGTGTCTCACCTCTACCCCAGGGAAAATGGGATGACAGGATCAGTGAAAGAAGCATTTAAAAGGGAAAATAGGTTTAAGCAATTCATCTTCATCTCCTTAGCATTCCAGTATGACTGAGAGTCTGCAGTTAGATGTCCCTGTAGCTGGGTAAATCTGTCTTTCTAGTCTTATAGATGATACTGTAGATCAGGGGTGTCTGGTCTTTCAAATGTGAGCACTATCAGAATGCTGTGTCCTTCTGTTGGCCCCGTCTACTGACTCCATTCTGTTACTGCTCATTCACACCTGAGTTCAGTTACAAGAGAATAAAGCCTGTCTATTGAGCATCCATTCAAAGATCCTACAATTATTAGACCACATAGGAGGATCACAATTAAAACTGATTGAGTCACAAAGAAATGAAGTCTAATATATTTACAATTCAAGGTGAATAGATTATGGTATAGTAGAAAGTTAACCTTGAGATTTCATGACTTAACAAACCTCTATTTCTTAAGGATACTACATGTCTAGTACAGTTTAGACAGGCAAACTGTGTTCCCAAGTGTCTCTAGAATGCAATCTTAGGGATATCCCACCCTCATGTGTTCACAACATCTTAGCACATGATGTCAGGACACTCAGCAGAAGTTTATACCTTAGTTCATTGTTGATACTAAAAGCAAAAATTCCACTCACAACCCTTTGAGTAGAAAAAATAAAATGGCTTGCTTTTGATTACAAAGAAGGCTGGGAAATGAAGCAGGACATGTGGGATCTCTGAAAAGCTCTTCTGATTTCCTGGAGGGCACAGGAATGCCACACAAGGCAACATGTGGAGATGCAAAGCTGCTGAATAGCTATCCTGGTGAATGTCTTAGTTCATTTCTGCTGCTATAAGAAAACACAGAAACTACATAATTTATAAAGAACAGAAAATTATCTTTTAACAGGTAGGGTGCTAGATAGTTCAAGATGAAGGAGACAGCTGCTTCTGCATGAGGTGAGGGCTCACCTTGTTATGCTTTCACATGGCATATGGCAGAGAGCAAGAGAGGACAACATTTTTCACGCATAGTGGTGGGTCAAAGAAAGAAACTCACTTTATCAAGTCCTTTAATTAGGTCCCAATCCCATCCATGATCATGACTTAATTACTTCCTAAGTTCTAACCTTTCATTACCAGGACATCAACAATGAAGTTTCAGCATGTGAGCCTGGAGTGCAGCATTCAGACCTGGCAATAAATGGAATGCATATTGTGTGAAATCAGACCAATGAAGGGACTGGGGATACAGCTCAGTTGTCATGTAGGAAGCCATTAATTCAATTCTCAGTACCATATAAAACTTGGCCTGAGGCCACATGCCTGCAATCCCAGGCAGAAGGATCAAAAGTTCATGCTCAGCCTCAGCTCCATAGAGAGGTCAGCCTGGCCTATAAGATACCCCATCTTGAAAAGGAAGAAGATGAAAAAAAGAAGAGAGGAAGAAGAAAGAGGGGAAGGAAGAGAAGGATCAGGAGGAAGAGGACAATGATGACAACAATACGAATATTAACATCAAGTAAGCAGGAACCAGACGCTCCCTGACCATTTCCCAACTGTAGTGCTCAGAAAACAGTATTTTCTGCTTCACGGAGTATTGTGAAGACTACAGAAAATAAAACATATGCAGAATACCAAGCCCATTCCTGGGTTCTGATAAGCTCTTAAGAAATATTGCTTTGTGTACCCCTGTTAACTACAACGTTACAGAACCTTCATTTCTACTTTGTAATACATGTAACCAAAGGCAACGGGGCTTTCCCTAAATATATTTTCCAGAACGAAAGACTTCTTTCTTATTTTCAAAGGCTTACGATGCTCATATTACAGGAATCTTCATTACTTTATTTAGAACAAAGAACTATTCACCAAGATACATCATCAGGCTGAAGTAGCTTGATGTTAATCTTCAGGTCACTGAGAACATTCGGTTCTTTAAAAGAAAAAGGGGCCTCACACAAGGACTTAGTGACTTTTGTGAATTTGGAGGCATTGTTTTCCACATAGAAATGAAGGATAAACATTCCCAAGAGATCACAAGGAACAAATGAACAATTCCAGGAAAGATAAGTCAAAAGAGGCCCCCAAAATACATTGCAAAATCAACACAATGACAGCAACCAATCAACACAATGACAGCAACAATTCACACATTTCAGTAATAGCTTTTACCTTTTAATCATCTCAACTCCCCAGCAAAGAAACATAGGCTAACACATTGTAGCACATAATGGGGTCTATCTCACACACCACGCTAGCAAGAATAGATGCTACCTTAGGGTAAAAGGATGGGAAAATTTATTCTCAAATAATTTATTACAAAAATTACTTAATTGAATGGTCACCCTGTGAATATTATACATAAAGGATGAAAGGAAAAATATGAAAATGTGAAGTGATGACTTGGAATCAAATCAACAGCAGCAACATGAATCCTGAAAGCCTCAGGCCCCAAGAATGTGGACAGGAAACCTATTTGCTCAGAGCATTTGTCATGACTCCAGTGACTCTCAGAAGAGGCTCAATGATGCAAAAACATGACATCAAGGAACAGGTGGAACACTGGATAAAGTGTTTACGTGAAATGTGATGGTAGAAAATACCTTTCAAATGAATACACCATTTGTATATACTATTCATAATATATTGTTTCATATATTGTATATGAGTAAATCAGTACTGTAAGTAGACATTAGGTTGTGCAGCCAACATTCATGAAAATTATTTAATTAGACTAACCTCAAATTCCAAAGAGTCTTCCCATTAGTAAAACGGAGTTGCCGCTGACCGTAGTAAGCAACTCTCCAGCTCCCTGACATCACAGAGCATGAGGCCTGATCCTGTTGTAGAGTCTCCATGAGTCTTTCTGGCCAGGTGGCTCTTTGAAATGAGTCTGGGAACAGCTTGAGTTCCTGCTGGACTTTAAAGGAACATTTCATCTTAAGGTTACATGGACAATATCATATGCATATGCAATAGATATATAGACACATTCATGAATATGCAATGCATTGTGCTTACATCCATCCTCCTTCCATTACCCCTGCCTCTGAAATTTTCCCTCTTTCCTACTACTCTCCCACTCCTTGTAAGTTTATTTTATTTTACCGACTCACTAAGTTCAGCTGGATTTGCTTGAGTGGTTAAGGAACCGTATGTTAGTATGGACATTCATCCGTGTCCACATCACTGAAGAAAAGGATACCCATGCTTCTGGCAACCACCATCTGCTGATGCGTTCTCAGAAAGGGGTGGAATCGCTTTCAGCATGCCCCCACTTACAGTGAAATACTGAAAGGTCCAATCTATTCAAGGTTTCTGCAGTGTGTCTAGCTGTAGTACATTTGTATTCCAGTGGTGTGGCTTGATAGCAGAGTTTTGCAGCGTCTTCCCCATCCTCCTGCATAAGGAGTATTTATTTTTATTTATTTATTTTAATTTTATGCAATATATTTTATTAAAGTCTTCTCCAGGAACTCCTGCCCACCCCCACCTTCCTACCCATCCAATTTCATGTTCTTTCTGTCAGAAAAAGTTATTGAATCAAAAAGAAAAAAATCCAGCAAACTAAAAAAGCACACACAAAAAAAACATGGAGTGCTTTGCATTAGCTCAACTACTCCTGAGGATGGGGTTTGCCTTGGAATGTGATTGATATATCCAATGTCTATTTATTGGAGAAAACTGATTTTCCCTCTTCCAGCAGGTATCTATTATAAATCAATTCTGGGCTAGGGGTGGGACTTTGCGCCTACTTTCCCTTCTCTATGCTGGAATTTTGTCTCTTCCGAACCTGTGTGGGTCTTGTGTGTTGTCACAGTCTCCATGCATTCATGTGTGTCAGTCATGTTCCATCTGCAAAACATTTTCTTGAAGTCATCCATCACCTCTGGCTCCTATAATCTTCCTGCTTCCTCTTCCACACAGATCTCTGAGCTTTGGGGACAGGGGGTTGATGAAGATATCCCATTTAGGATTGAGTGCTCCAAAGACTTGCAATGTCTGTACACTGTTCAGTTGTGGGTCTTTGTGTTAATTACCATCTACTGGAAGAAGAAGCTTCTCTGAGGCAGATTCAGTGATGCACTATCTATGGGTATAACAGTAGGTCATTAGGAGTCACTTTTAATAAAACATATTAAACATATTTACATATGCTTACAGATTCTTTCATACTTGAATACTAAAATAGACATTTACAATTTCAGAATGCCCCTTCAAAGACAGTTCTTGAAGTTGTTCTAGAGATAAAACAGGCTGTCTCTAATGGGAAAAAAGGGAGCTTAAGTTTCTTCGTATGATTAATTCTAAATAATGTGTGCAACACCTAAGTCCCAGGTTCTTTCACAGGAGATTGTTATGAGATGCCTCACACTCTCTCAAGTCATCTCTTATGAAACAAAATTAGGAGCTGTTTCATGGCTGTATTCCTTCAGCAGAATGATTGTAGTAGGTTTTTTCCTGGGCCCACGGCCTATGAACCCTCAAGTTCTTGGCCATTATACTTGTGTCAGATGTTGGTTCCATCTCATAGAGGGAGCCTTACATCCAATCAAAACACAGTTGGCTACTTTTAGAACTTTTGTGCCACTATCGTACCAATCTATCTTTCAGTCAAGTTATAGGGTTCATAGCTGAATGATACTGATGGTTGATTTTCTCCTCTGCAAGTATACAAAGTACCCTTCTAACACCATAAACAGTAGGGGTGAAACTTCTTGGTTATCAGCTTGTTTTCTCCATCTTCAGCAATGGGGTCTTATTGTCAGGTTGTGGAAAGTAACTGATAGCATTGGCAGTGGCTTGTAATGTTTGAGTGAGTCTACGAGACCCGTTTGGCCAAAGACTCAACAATATGTAACCCATCCTGGGCACTGAGGATTTTACTTGGTATCTTATGTGTAGAACCTTTAGATGCCAAACTCAGAGACGCATAGACTATTACAGGGTTTGCTACCACGGTGTGCCAGCAGTGGCTGAGACAGAAGACATGGTAACATGTTCACACTGTAGAAACCTGCACATGTTCCAGGAGTCTAATGTAGAGCACAGGAGGGGGTGGATGTGTCAGTTAACTTGATTGTGGTTATCACTATGCAATGAATATGTATAACTAATCAGGACATTGTACACCTAGAATATGCTCAATCTTTATCTCTCAATTGACGATTTTAAAGTTTCAAAAAGTACTTTACATATGAATACTACTTATAAGGTATCAGACTAACAAAGACTGAATGAGCCAGCACCTGTTAGCAATTCGGTCAGCCCTGCTGGTAAACTGAAGACTGCACAACATTACTGAGGCACAAAATCAACTTAGTAGGTACTCTTCCCACACAAACACACACCATTCCCTACGTCTTTCATCTACAACTGCACATATACACACATGGTCAAATCCAATAAAATAAGTTATAACTAAATTAGAAGGATGTTTTTGATAATAAGAATAAAAATCAAAATGTTTGGCATATGTTGTATGCCAAGAGAGCAGTGAACTTATTTTTTCGTGGTGGATATGCACATACATGCACACAGCCTCTTACATGACCTAGGAAAAAGCACATAATTTGCCAGTGCTGAGCACACACAAGACATAAGCCCCCAAGCCATTGGTAATTACAAACATATTGTTAAACATATTTACCTACTCCAATGAGAAGTCAGAGAAACAAGATTTAAAACCTCATCTACAGTCAAGTACAGAGCATACTTCTGTGGTTTAAGTCAAAAGTCCAATAAATCTCAACGACTTGCCAATTTAAATTTCTAAACATAGAAGTCCCGTAATTGGAAAAGTTCCTACCCCCAGGTCCACCGGAGACCCACACTTGTGTTAAACTCCCCAGGATCAGATATCTTGCCACTGATAAGTTTTAACAAGGCGCACACACACCAATTCTGAGTCTGCAATGCAGAAAAACAACTGGAAAGACGAATATAAGATGACCACACTTATACACACAGACCTTGAAAGTATGAATTGAAATTGTAGCATGAACAGTACTAAAAAAGTAAGAACAGTGAATAAACAGATTGCAGATTTTAAAATTGAAGGGACAACAACTTACAAGAAAATAGGAACTGGGAGATAAAAATGCAGGAATATGAGAAAAAAAATAATGAAAAAACCAGGAAGATGCTGAAGAGTCACAGATTTGAAAAACACCATGAATTTCAACTATACTTTCATGATAAAATGGATGAAGAGCAGACAAAAATAGAAAATAGGCAGATGCAAATGCACTCTATGATTAGTTGACTATTACCAGAAACACTGTGGACAAAAAACCATGGCCTACTGTCAGAGAGTTTGAGAAACTTCCTGTTAGCTCAACTTCAGGGAGAAAACCACTTTACAATGAAGACATCTACCGAAAAGAAACGGAAAAAAATTCTGTCAGCAGACTAAAGTGAATACTGAAGAGAAGAAAAATGTCTTTGGTGAAAACTCTCAAGGTTATGCCTAAAGTAAGTCAGTTAAATGTGTGGCCCTGTAAGTGCTGACAACATAATGCAAAACTCCTTAGAAAGTTTGAAACATAAGGAGAACCTAAAAAAAAAAAAGCACTAGTAATGGGAGGCATGGGTAAATGGGATTAAAAGATCCCAGCACCCTTGAAAGAACTAGAGCCTAGTCAAAAAAATTTAACAATCCAGGAAAGCACGTGAAACTAGAAAGTCTATTGAAGAGATACCAGCACTCGGGGGACATGTAGGCAGGACAATTGGGAATACAAGGGTGTGCTTGGCTACATAGACGCTGACTTAAAAACTGTAACAACCATTTTGGTACTTTTGTAAATATCACTACGTGCCTCTTACAGAAACTAAAACATGAACAATGTATCAAATGTTAAAACAAAAATTAGCATCTGACAAGATGCTGGTTGAAATAAAAGAAAAAAGTGGCAAGGAAACAGCGCTGTTGGTGGATAAGGAGTTAGATGGCATTAACACCAGTCAAAAGGAAGACTTTGGAGCAAGAAAAACAGCCTGCATCTTGAACATTGGATTGCTTACATAAATGTGTACATTTGTCAAAACTCATTCAACTGCACATTTATAAAGGATGAGTTTTGCTGTATACATTATACCTCAAGAAATTAGAATTAAAAAGAAAACAACTAATATCATCCAGTAGACTTTAAGGCAAGGAACATGACTGGGGAAACATAGGATTATTATGTCTAAACAACAAAGGCTATTGCTGTTGCCTGTGGGTCTCTTCAAGAGGGTGCAGATTAGAATCTGTTGCTGAAGACATCACACACTTGGGACACGAACTTGGAAGCACTGAGCTAGAACTGACTTGGAAGCTCCCTGCTGAACACTACCTCTCACAGTGTCTGAGGATGCCAATCAAGCTGCAAAGAGAAGGAAACAACCTGTAGTCCCCACCCAGTGCAAAGGCTGTTTAGTTTTGTTTAGCTTTGCTTGGTTTTGTTTCCAGACAGGGTTTCTCTGTGTAACAGTCCTGGCTGTCCTCGAACTCACTTTGTAGACCAGGCTGGCCTCAAACTCACTGAGATGCTCCTGCCTCTGCCTTCCAAGTGCTGGAATTAAAGGCATGCACCACCACCGCAAAGATTTTTTAATGGCTATAAATTAAATGCACATTAAAGAAAAAGCTAGTGAAATGGTTTGCTATTTGAAGAAATTAATAACAATTGATAAACTCTGGTGATACAGAGATAAAGTCAAATAACCAGCATCAACAATGGAAAGAAGAACCCAAAGTCTAGAAAAGAAATAATGGGAAAAAATAGTATCACAGGCTGCCTGAAATATGTAAGATGTGACTAGAAAGAAACTCAAGGGAGAAGTTCTTAGTCAAATTTGTTGTGTTGTTGGCCTGAGTATACACGTTTGCCCAAAGTCATCTAAGTATACAGCTAGATCTCATTTATTGTACTCTCTATGGATTACATTGCTGTGACACAATGTATTCCATGAAGGAAAGAAACAAGAGTTGGAAGTGAATAGAAATCTCTCATTTGAAAGTCCCCATGATTTATGAATGTAGAAAAACTAATGAGCTATGGATAAGATATTTGAGCTAATAAACCAATGTTAGTAAACCAGGATTACTGTACATATTACCAAGGTAATAATCAGAGCCAATCCTGTCTCTAAAGCCAACCACAAAGAAGAAATTATGTCCAATAGAGGCAGTAGAATCATAGTATGTCTCGTGATTCACTTAAGTACTTCAGATGGTCATTACGAACTATCCATTAGATGTTGGTATTCATTTCTAAGCAGAGTTACAAGAGAATGTGTTGGTGTTTTATAGGAGAGAAGAATGACAGTAACAAGAGAAGAAGCTGGAAATTGAGTTAAATACTCATATTCAACATTTGAAAACAAGAAGATAATGGTCAGAATAGACAAAGAAACATGTAACCTATTAATTTGGAGATATAGAGGTATTCAAAACACAAATTTGAGTCTAAAGCCATACCACCATTGAATATACCCAACCTAGTAAAAATTGAAATTTTATTAATGAACAGCATGTGTACATAATTTTATGTTGGGGTTGGCTGCTCATTTGTTCCCAGCCCCTTATACCTGAAATAATCTCTCAGAAACTATATTATTTACAATACTGTTTGCCCAATAGCTTAAGCATATTTTTAGCTTGCTCTTATATCACCAACTAACCCATCTCCTTTAATCTGTGTATTCCCACATAGCTATGGCTTAACAGGCAAAGTTCCATCCAGTTTCTGCCTCTGGTGGGGCTACATGGCTTCTCCTTCACTTTGCCTTCTTCCTCCCAGCATTCAGTTCAATCTTCCCTGCCTAGCTCTATTCTGCCCTATCACAGGCTAAAGCAGCTTCTTTATTCATTAACCAATAAAAGCAACACATATACAGAAGGACTTCCCCACCATTTCCTCTTTTCTGTTTAAATGAAAAGGAAGGTTTTAACTTTAACATAGNTAACATAGTAAAATTACATATAACAAAACAGGTATCAAGCAAGAATTAAAGTCAGACAGTCTTTAGTTTCACATGCCTCCCCCTTATTCTAGTTGTATGACTCTCACCAAGTCACATGGTGTCCCCAAAGCTTAGATTTTTTTTAACGATAAAATAGAGACTATTAGGAGATATGTGTTATTTTCATGTTCTGTTGAAACAGGTGCAAATATAGTCATGTGGAGTAAAATTAAAAACAGAAGTGGCTACAGGAGAAGAAAAGACTGATCTGTTCTGCAGATAGTGAGGGTGAATGATGGAGAGACTAGTAATAATTTGTTCACCAAGGGTAAGTAAAGCTCTATACAGAGCAGTTCCTCTTCTGGAGCCCCAGGTGTTTGCTTCTGAGACAAAGGAACAAGGAAAGAGAGGAAGCAACCAGAGAAACTGGTTCAGAAATGACCAGGAGGAATGGGTATCTAAAGGAACACTGAAGAAAAGAAACCTGGTTGGACAGATGGTTCCATCAGTAGCACAGTTTGCTAGCATGAGGACCTAGATTAGGCTCCCCAGCACCCACACAAGGTTAAACTATTGTAATCCCAGAGATGGCAAGGTGAGAGATAGGAGGATCTTCAAAAGTTTGCAGGGCAGCTAGCTCAGTGTATTTGGTGAAGTTTCAGGGAGTTTCTCAGAGCAAAAGACGCACAGTAACACACAAGAGTGAGTTATATCTGCTGGCAATCTTCTGTGGATGATCAGACTCCTATTGCTCAAAGATGGCAGTCCCCTTGGAAGAGATATTTCCAAGTTAGAGATGGTCAGCTTGTTATACCATTCTACACAATGAATGTAGAGAGAAGGGAAGAGATAATGAAATAAAAAAGAGACACACAGAGAGAAGGAAGATGCATATCCAAGATACACGATGTTAAATCAAACTGTAGGACATCCTGGTACATCCATATGTTCATAGTATTAAAATAAATCAAGCTGTAGGAGACCCTCATTTTTTTGTTTTAAAGAAACTTGTTAGAATAGTCACTAAATAAAGTGTTAGTATGCCAGGCCTTTACTAGAAGATTGAGAATATGAGAAATATTTCCTTTATAGACCATGTGTTTCTGTAACATTACAGCAATCATGTGGTGCTATTGTAGGAATAAATACACGAATAGGAAACATCTTGTTTCCTATGGCAAATAGTTGCATCAAAAGAAGAAATGGACGTGGACAGCAAACGGGAACCCGTCTTCATTCACTCTGGGTGCTCTAAGCACAGCCTCAGTTACTCCGAAACAACAAAACTTATTTCCCACAGTTTGGGTAGCTGAGAAGTCTCAGGCAAGGCACATGTAATTGTAATGTTTCATGAGTCTGTTCCCTGAGTTATAGATGGCCTCTTCCTGTTGTTTACACAGCAAGACAGTTTCTCCAGTTTCCTTAAAAAGGGCTCTAACCCAGAGCTGGGAAGGTGATTCCCTGGGTAATATACATACATACATACATACATACATACATACATACATACATACATACATGCATGCATGCATACATACATACATACATACATACATACATATATATATATTTACCGTGCAAGCATAAGGACCTCATTCAAATTCCTCACACTTGTGTAAAATGCTGGTCATGGCCAAGTACAAATCTCAAATCCAGTGCTGTAAGAGATGGAGACAGGAGGATTGCTGGAACGTGATGGATGCCTAGCTCCAAATTCAGTGAGAGTAGAGCTGAACACCCAGTGCCCTTTACTGACCACTACATACATTTATGCATCACACACATGCATATATTCACATATATGCATACCTGCACACATCCACATATATGTGCATGCACGTACACACAAATAGACGCACATAAATGAAAATGATATAAATCTCATTTATGGACTTTGCCCTCAAGACTTTCCCCAGTCTTATTTCCTAACATAATTAAATTTCATTGCGTGAATTGGGGAAGGGGAACAAATATTCAAGCACAAATACAAGCTACAGGGCAGTTTCCTAATACACAACATAAATATTCGCCTCTGCAACAAAGCATTATTCTCAATCAGAAATAAGGAATGGGAGGAAATAGGGTCAATAGCATTATCTTTAAACCCCGAAAGACAGATGTGTCCTCCCAGCGGCCTTCAAAGCACTCTCCGGTGGAAAGAAGCCTATAACATTAGCTCTAGTGTATGTCTAGAATTTCTCATTAATTTGAAGATTGCTCATAGTTTACTAGTAGCCTAGCTCTAAGACCACCGCAGAGAGGATTTCGCATCACTGTGAATCCTGAGGTGCTCTGTACATTTATATGAGCATCGCGGTCAAACAAGCATGTGTTTATGGGGCATCTAGTGGGCATTAGACATCATCAGTGTCTTTCATGTACTTACCAATAACCTTGCATTGGTGAGCTCTTACCATGTTAATACTCTCCCTTCCGAAGAGCAGGAAATGGAGGTTTCAAAGGAGGCTAGGGAATGTGTCACAAGAGCCAGCCTGGCGATCCCCCACAGTGCTGAAGTTACAGGGCTGTGCTCAGTCATCATCTTATGGGGTGCTAGGGGTTTGAACTGAAGTCCTCACGTTGCACACTCAGCAAGTGTCCTTACCCTCTAAGGTCCAGATTTGTGCCCTTTGAAGAGAAACTCCAGAAACCTCCTTGTCCCGTCTGCTATGTGTCTAAACAATAACCTACCTGGTTATCGGCCACATTGAATGATAGAAATAGGAAATGTATGAATAAATAAGTGGACACAGGGGTCCTGCTGCGCACTCACCTGAGGCACTGGTGAGAACCCAGAGTTCCCGAGGCATCAGGATCTAGCACTTCCTAGACATTTGGGAATACTTATCCTTCATAACTGAAGTTAAAGGAGCCCTTTAAGTCCATATGCAGACTCCCTAAGCAACACCCTGGGATCTCAGAACTGGGAACTCTTTTCACACACCAGGGCTGGCCATGTGCTCCTTCCTGAAGAGGGGCAATTTTGCAGAGATCTGTCCTACCAGAGTGAAAAAAACTCCTTATCATTGTATTGACTTGTCTGAAATCATCCACATAGCTGGACCACGAGCCCTTTAAGACTGTGCTGTTCAGGCTTTGGGGTCTGAAAGATGTGGTGGAGACAGGGCTCTGGGGCTACTTACGTAATAGTTTACCCTAAGTGGCAAGTCGTGGCTACATTCCATAGTACCACCAGGAGGCAGCAATGTGCAAATAACGTCTCTCCAGGAACTGCATACTAGGTTTGGGTAACAAGAAGCTGTGGCTCCCTCTTCCTTGTGCTTCTCAGATTTAAAATAATGGAAACATGATCACTTCAGGTCTGCTCTGGGACCTGACAAGAACAATTGATTTCAGATGAACGCGTCCTGACAATGCACAGCTGCATCGGAATCGGGGCTGTCAGTATTCGGATTCCGTGTATTTGGGCGTTCCGCCATGTGCCAAGCACCGCAAGGGGCAAGGACAAGTTGCAGCCAGTGGGGGCCAGATGCACGCAGCCACCTGAAACTACTGTGCTCACACTTAGAGTGGGAAGCACTACCTTTGCACATATTTATCCTATTTTTGGTCTATCTCCCCTGCTCCTTGAGGGCTGGGGTTTGTGTCTATTTGGTTCACGGATCTATCCCCAATTAATGGAACAGAAACAACACCACAGTTGAATAAGTATTCGTCATACAACCAAGTATAGACTTTTCAAATATGTCATGATGGAGGTTAGCGTCATTTTATGACGGAGGTTGGCATAATCTCAACTAGATGACACTAAATCAATTGTTTTTACCACGTCCATTCCTACCAGGAAGGGGGGGAGGGGGAGTGATGTCCAAGAGGAACATCACTTGGGACATCGTTTGGATTCCTCTTTTACAGGAAAGGGATCAGGGGCCCGAGGAGAGGAAAAGCCTACCCACATCTACAAAGACCTGGATGGCAAAACCAGGAGGACAAGCCGGGGCTCTTGGCCCCAGCCACTGTATTTTCTACACATTCTGCTCACTGCCTTCCCCAGCTTCCCCCTTTCCCTAAATATCCCTTCCTAGATTGGAGAACTGCGTAAGTTAACCTGTTGTGTTCACTTGGTAATTAGCAGAGATAAAACTTAGCCATCTGTATTCAGAGTTGCCTCTTTGCCCTTTGGCCAGCCTTTCTGCTCTCAGTACCAGCACCTTCCATGAACTAACTCCTTTAGGATATCTAGTCTTTTGCTTTTTACCACAGCCCTATGTCAATGCTATTGTTATCCCTGTTTCACCAAGGAAAAATGAAATCGCAGCACCGATTGTAACCGCAGGGCACTTAACTGTACTTGGATGTTTCTGGCAGATTCCGGGTTTACTAGTGTGTTTTTTCCCCTGACAGCTAGTGGGGATTTCCACGGTTCCCTATTATAGATGTGGACACTGAGGTCAAAAGAGAGTCAGAGGCTTGTCCACCATCAAATCCCTAGGAAATGGGAAAGCCACTAGATATCTATTCCAATGTTACGCTCTGCTTGCACACAGGAAACACAGGCCAAAGCTGGAGAGTCCCCGAACCAGGTCACGTGGAGTGTGCATGTTGACTCCATTTTTGTGCGCTTATTTTTAACAAGATCAAGCTGCAGGTTTGGACCAGGAAACCCTGTGAGGAATTCAGAGCAGAAAAGCAAGGAGAGTCATGATGCAAACGCTTCCCGGTTGGCACGGTGTTTCCCTCCACTTTCCTCCCATTCTGTGTCATCCGCTGTCTCTTTCCAAGCTCTAGCAGCTGCCCACACTGAGGTCTTTAAGAGGCCCATTCTCTGGGCAAGCTACAGCCATCAGTCGCATGGGTGGGACTTCGTGCCCCACCCTTCCATCGGAGTACCGAGATGCTGGAGCCTGCTATGTGCACAGCGGGCACTATGAAGTGTGGCCATTCCAGTCTAAACAGGAAAGTGAACCGAAATTACCTCAGAGAGCTTAGGAGGTGGTGTTGACGGGAATGAGGCTAGCTTCCCCTGTTATCCTGTCAAAGAGATCTGGGCTCCAAGCTCCTGAAAGTCATCAAGTGAAAACAGTCTAAAGGGACAGACAGGAAGTGGGTCTTTACTGGCTGGAGGTGCTCACGTTGACTGAACTCTTCCATCTGGAAGGAAACAGTGAGCATGAAAAGCTTCATTTGCTGATCTCACATCCTGAATGCAAATGCACATGCTCTGACCTCTCAAGCTGGAACACATTAGTCACTTTCAGGGCCACTTTCTGGGGACATAAAATGGTGTTGAAGAAAGGCTATGGGTCCCATAACCAGAGCTGCTCCTCACATACCAGCCACGTGATGCTGAAGAAGGGATATTATTCCTCTGAGGCTGTGTCCTTATCTATATGGTGAGACACATAATAGAGCCTGTCTCTCAGGGAGGATCAAGGGCCTTGCTGTCTGGTGTGGGCTTTGCAGCCCAGGTCTCACATCAAGAGGAAGTGAAGGCGTAAGTCATAAACAATCCCACACCAGTTGGGAATTAAAGGGNATCAATGTGGATGAGCTGTCATTTCTCTTTTCCAAGAGGTTTCTCCTCTTCAAGGAAGGACTCTCGTGGTGTAAAGGAAAGAGGGGAAAAGTCTTGGGCCTGGCTCTGCTCTGCTAGTTAAGTGCCTTGGATATCTTTCTTTCCCGCTTACTGCCTGGTATTTCTCCTCAGGAGAATCTGAGATTGAAGTGTGACCCTTTGCAAAGACTCTCACCATCCTTCAGTGTCCATCCCATGGAGGACACAGATTTTGTCTTGGAATGTGAGTGAGACAGCAACAGAAACCATAGCATCTCAACCACCATCTCTAATGATTATAATAATAGTTTTGGAACACTCATGTGGAAACTGGGCCTAGCAAGGTTTTTGTGACTTTCTCAAACTCACAGTGATCAACAGTGGCAGAGCCCATATTTGCCTTTATTTGTCTGAGCTCCACCTATCCCTGACGATCCCAAGATGCTGAACAAACTCTTCTTCTACAAGGTCAAGAACCTTTGTTCTGTGAAGATTCCAACAGCAGGAATGCCTACTGATACCATCAAACACTCTCTCAATTCCATTATGAATGTCCAAGCGGAAAGCAGATTAAAAGGGAACTTCCCAGCCTCTGGCAATGGACTAATTTGCCAATCACTTTAGCCATATTGGTTTTATAGAGCAATAAATCATTTAAGAATGATCCTTTCGGTAAATAATTCCAAATCGCCTTTGGAAGTCTCCCCAGATACGATGGGTTTTCCATATTTCCATTGATTATCCCAGCTGTAACAACACCCGCCAGCTCATTGCATATGGCAGAAGAAACAGCAGATATCAATCAGAACAAACAAAGCAGAGAACAAGATGAAGTGCTTCTGGTCTTGGCTCTTTGCCTATTCTATTTTTGATGATGTTTCTTGGAGAAATGGCCAAAGCCAACTAAGAAACAACTGGATGTTGCACGTTCCCCGAGCAGCAGCTGATGGTTGAAGGGAACCAAGATGCTGAACTGCAGGTGTTTCTGACTCATCAGCAGAGCCGTCCATGTCTCAGGTTTGGCTATGATGTGTCCAATCCACTCAGTAGGGAAGACACCTATCTGTTCATTCCTAACTGCTAAATCACTCTCATAAAATCCTTCACTGGGAAAACCTTAGTTTAGAAAAGTCATATGTTGAAGGCTTCACCAGTGATAGCACAGTCTGAGGGGAGGACAACAGCCTTGGCACAATTATCATTGAATGCAGGAGATAATGGCAACAGTTTATTGCCCCTTCCCGAAAATGCTGTCTTTCCGTCAATGCACACAGTTCCTAAATATCCATGATTGTCCACAGTGATGTGTGTTCTAATTACTGAGAATCCACATGGGATTTTTTACACATATTTTGTTTGGGTGGTTTCCCATTGTCCATCTGTTTCTCTCCTTTCCCACTGTATCCTTTCACCCACTAAATCTCCTTTTCTGTTTGTTCTATTGTCTTCCCTCTGCTTCCACAGATTGTCTTTATTTTTTTTTTAACAGTATCATGATTCTCTTTTAGTCTTCTGGCCTTCACCCACATTTTCTCCCACTTGATGTGCACATTTAACAGTTTGAGGGTCAGATCTGCATTTGGAAGAGAAATATGATATTTGTCTTTTGGAGCCCGTGATGTTCTTAATGTTTTCCAGCTCCATCTATTTTCTTAAGAATTCACTCAGTTTACTTTTTCTTTAGAGATAAATAAAATCCCCCTATGTAGATGTAGCACATTTTCCCTACCCCCTCATCTTCTGATGGACGTCTAGGCCCACTCCATTTCCTTGCGTTTCTGAGAAGAGGAGCAATGAACACAAATGAACTTCTGCACAGCAAAAGAAACTATCAACGGCACTAACAGCCAGATTACAGAATGGGAGGAAATGTTTGCCACCTACCCTTCAGAAAACCAGTTAATATCTAGAACTTATAAATAACTGCAAAAAAAAATATGAGCGCATTCCCTTTTAATCCCAGAGTGACGGCCAACCAGTATAGGGTGCTCATTTCATTCAAGAACCCAGGCTCTGAACACTATTCTACCATTTGGGACTTCAGATTATTTCAAGTACTGGATGCATCATATCCAAGGATGTCATTCACTGTAGGATACAGTGTATGCCAACAGCGGGCAAAGAATAAGTGGGTGTAGAGGTTAGAACAGGGGATTTTAGAGAGGATCTCTGTTGGTAACATCTGTCTCTTCTGTGCACATTCTACCGTCCAGAAAATCAGCCACATGGTTATCCGAGTGCCAGTGAGATTGAAAAAGGTCATCTTAACATATCCAAGAGGCGTAACAAAAGATAGGCATTTGGCCTCCCTTCTCCATCTGTGCACTGCACACAGCTCCTAAAGTCCTTAGATTCTCTGGCATGGTGAGTGTTTTATGGACTGAGACAATTGTTGGTCCAATCTCTAAGTTGCTTTGAGATATAGTCTGACCAGCAAGACAAATATGAGATTACAGAATTGGCCCTGCTCAGACCCCTCCAGTCTCTGAGGTGGGAGGAGCTGTACTGACTTCAGCCACCAAGGGTGAAGGGTGGGATCAGTCATGTCTATGTAGCATCATCTCCATCCTGGAAGTCCCAAATTACCAGGCCCAGAACACTTTCGATTAGTGGAGCGCTTTTAGTAATGGAAGGGAAAATGGGCAGAGAGGGTGGAGGCGCTGTTCCCCAGCCCTGTTCCTCACCCTCTGCATCGTCTCCCTTAGCTCTTTATAAGTCAAGAAACAGAAGTGAAGTGTTTTCTGACTCTGTGATCTGCTCTTCAAGCTGCCAAAGCCTAAAGAGAGTTGTGAGAACCCTCAGTTTATCTGCTGGCCAGAAGTGCACGTAGCCCAGGACCAACATCCAAAATGAGGAGAGTCTTGTTGAAGTGGAACCATGCCACTGTGTAATAGCAGTGACGAAGTTGACCTGAGTTCTAGGACATGCAGTTGGTGTTGGGAATCAGTTGGGAAACCTCACAGTTGGGGTGTTGAAGAAGGGGGAACAAAAAAGACAAAGGAAATAAGAACTGACAAACAAAGCCAGCTACTGCCAGTATATAACATTCTCTCAAACACATGCTAACTACAAACGCCCTGTGTTTATATATCTACATACTTATAATCACATAAAATTTCTTGAATTAAGTAGATCACAAGCAGATAAAGTGGAAGCCCTGACCTAATGTAGTAGAGATGATACCTCCATGTCTAACAATGGATAATGCTCTATATTATAGTTTTATTTTAATCTTACCCAAGCCATCGAACATACTCTTTGTTAATTTTTTTCTGCTTTTTTTTTTTTACTGGTCTATAAAAACATTTTGCTGTTCAAACCACACAATTTTCTCAGAAAATCCTTGTCCTACTGATAGGGGTTAAGGAAACATGCATGAGGGATAGAGTACCAGTCCTTACCACATGAAGCTCAAAGAGAAGACTCATTACATTAACAGTTGAAGATTTCATAGATTTTATAGTTTATGAAGTATAGCATCTAAAAAAATGTATCGGAGATGGATTTTTCTGAAATGCGTAGAAGCAGCGTGTGAATGCAAGCTACATATGGGGCAGAATCACCCCCAGCTGGAAAAATCAAAACATCCTTGAGTTCCAAGCAAAAAAACTATGGAGCCAGGAACAGAGCATTAAGTCAAAAGCAATCAGGAGCCAGGAAACTAGAGAATACAAATAAGCATAAAGGCCGTGACCAGGGGAAGCCAAGGCGTTTCACCACAAACCCATTTCCTCAACAATCTGTGTTGCTCAGCACCACTGTTGTGCCAGGTTCCACGCTGGAGAATTGGACAATGAAGGAAACTCTCTCTTTGCCTCCAATGGGGTTGATAGTCTCTTGGCGTGAACTGGTCACTGTGTGTGGGTGGGTATGACTGACCTCAATGCTCACAGTCAAGGGAGAGGCAGAGGTTGGTTAGGGCTGCTAAGATGCCTCCACCCATGAGGCATATATTCCTTCCCATGATGATTTCTTCCTTTTTAAAGCCCCATAGTTAGTTACTCTGTCGTCAGGCCATATCAGGGAAACAAGAGCTGGGAAATTCCAGAGTCAACAAATGTCTTACACATAACTTCGTGTGACCTTTCTGCTTTGCAACAATGGGAAAAATGTCTGTGAGGAAGCAGTCCCCACAGGATAGTGCGCAATGAGCCCTCAACATGTATTTTCACACCAGGCCTGGATTGTCGCCCTCAATGTGAGCTCTATGCAGTACTCTGTGCAGTAAAGATTAGCCAGTCAGTTAGCCATTTTCTCTGGTGTCTACCTCTTCTGAGAGCCATTCACTGCCTCTGATAATTGGCCTCCTATCTCTCCCCTGCCCCCGCCAGCTCCTTTCTTTTGCTGTTTCACCTGGTGCTTTGGGTTCTCCCCCAAAGGAGCAGAGCTCTGCCAGAATGCACTGAATCCTAAGCTTCATTTTAATATGCTTAAATGAAATTTGTTAAGCAACCACTATACCCATTATAGCCTTGGAAAGACAAAGAACACATGTTTGGTTGGAGTCATCGAGAAAATTTTAACAAAGATTGTAAGTATCTCTAAAGGTTCTTATAGGATTAGGACAAAATACAGTATGCTTCATAACCTGAGCTACCACCCTTCTACTAATTAGGGAAGGGCTTCTTGAATTTTTTTCACTTCTGAATCATCTTTACCCTAGAAATGATTACTCAGCCTTGAATATGTCTGAACACGGTTACACAAATCATTGGGATATAGGGTCTTTTTGGATTGTCCTCAGGAGTGATAAAGCTGGATCATATGGTAGATCTATTTTTACCTATTAAAAGAATTTTGGCCTGAAATTAAGAGAGCATTCCCAGTGTTTTCTGACATGGCCCTAAATGAACTTGTCTCATTTTTGCACTTCATAGTCATGTGATATAGCATTATGAGCATTAAATATTTAAACAGGAGTACCCACAGGAATCAGGAAATTTGTAAGGTTCCATGGTAAAGACGATAGCTTCAAGGAAAGGAGACTAGAACACAGATGATATGAAGGGGGAAACTGAATACCGGGATGGGAAGGGTTAAATGGGGTAGGGATGAGAGGTGTGAGTTACCTCTTTTCAAACTGTTGGTCAATGAGATCCTATAGACCCCCCCCATAGGCTGTTGTCATTGCCTTCAGTTACCCTACAGAACTTGACAGTGAGATGTCGTTGCTAAAGATAACATGGATAGTCAAGTCATCAAAAACCAAACAGTCAAGTCAGCAAAACCAAACAGGTACCAACCTAGAGTCTCCATCTACATTGGCTACCTTTCCTAGTTCTATGTATGCTACCAGGGT